>CAUZXS010005279.1:2500-52500 GCA_963585895.1 Sepioteuthis lessoniana | reverse complement strand
TAACAACAAAGTCAGTATCATCCTCCGACACGACATCTTAGCCACAACTATGCCCTTTTACAAAACAGTCTGCAGTGAATTATTATGGAAAGGTTGGCAAACTACAGACGGTTACCGCTAAACACACACACTCTCTCTCTCTCTCTCTCTCTCTCTCTCTCCGTCTCTCTCTCTCTCTCTATCTATTCTTTCTTATTTACATCCAGTTTTACTACTACTTTTGCTCACAAAGTAAATATGTACACACATACATATATAAATATGTATGTATATATTGTCTCAAAAATAAATATATATGAATTCGAACATACATACGAATATAAATAAACTCCTATCATAAGTACATATTTGTAGATGTGCTTGTGTGTAAAATTGTCTCACAAGTAAATTTATTATTATCTATCTATCTCTCTCTCTCTCTCTCTCTCTATCTATCTATATATATATATATATATATATATATATATATATATATATATATATATATATATATATTTCAATCCTGGAAAAGGAGGAGCGCCCTCCCCTTCACCTTGATGTAATAGCTATATATATACATATATATATATATATATATATATATATATATATATATGTGTGTGTGTGTGTGTGTGTGTGTGTGTGTGTGTGTGTGTGTGTGTTTATGCGTGAGTGAATAACTGCATTAGATAAAAGTGTTAAGATTTTGTCACGCACACACACACACACACACATATTTATTTACTAGTGAGATCATTCCCTTTTAAGATAATATATATATATATAAGTCAAGTTGGCGACCGTAGTCGAGGAAGACTCGAAGGCTCTCTTTTCGATTGCTATTACACCAAGATGTAGGGGAGGGCGCTCCTCCTTTTCCAGGATTGAAATATATATGCATATATATATAATATACACATGCATATGTTATTATTATTATTATTATTATTATTATTATTATTATTATTTTTATTATTTTTATTTTTAATATTTTTATTAATAATAATAATGATGATAATTATATATATATACATATATATATATATATATATATATATATATATATATATATATATATGTATATATATATATTTCTATTTTAGGTTAATCCCTAACTTTAATTCTGACAGAGTGAAAAAAAAACCAAATAATCCAAATTGTGAATAAACAAGTACACAAATTGATATTTGGCGGAAAAATTTCATAAAAATAAAAGACTCAAAACATACGTATTGTCTGAAAAAATCAGAGAATATTCTAATGTCTGGCCAAAAGAAAAAACTCTGAGAGAGGACTAAATAAAGTGCTCGATACGGAGTAGAGCAAATATAAATAATATAATGGTTTTAATCAATAGAATGTTGTGCATTTATTCAAATTTTGTTTGGTTAGGTGAATTTTTTAATCAATAAAGTGTAGTTTGCCCAATTCTCTTCGGTCAGTTTCATCCTGATGATCAGGAAAGGTGAAACCTATGCAGATTTCTTCTGAGCCATTAGGTATATATATATATATATATATATATATATATATATATATATATATATATATATATATATATATACTATCACACAAGTAAATATATAGATCCTATTTCAAAAGAATTAGTAAATCACTATATAAGACAAGCGTAATGTTTAAAATGTCATATATATATATGTGTGTGTGAGTGTCTGTGCGTGTGTGTGTGTGTGTGTATACTGTTTCACAAGTAAATATATGAAAATATAAATCTGCATAACGTATATATATATATATATATATATATATATATATATATATATATATATATATATATATTAGTTTATATATATTGCTTTTTTGCCTAGCGATTGTCATATAGAGACGGCATGAACCCAGGAGTCGCAGATTAGAATCTAAGCTTTTAAATATATATAAAAACTAATATTATATAACATACATGCTATTAAATACATAGAGCCCCCATGTTATCAAATATATATAAAAACTAATATATATTTATTTATTATTATATTATATAATAGCGCTATCACAGATATTGAGCTCTCTCCAATTTACACCGAATTTGATCTGCTACAAACGCACCAGATGAGATAGTAATAAACATATACTGTTATAAATAAACATATATATAAAAATATACAACTATCTCATATGTAATGGGCTCTAACAAAACGGCTGGAGAAGAAGCTAGACGGCAATTACACAAGAATGCTGCGAGCAATCTTGAACAAGTCCTGGCGGCAACACCCCACAAGACACCAACTGTACGGCCACCTGCCTCCTATCACGAAAACTATTCAAGTTAGACGAGCCAGACATTCAGGACACTGCTGGAGAAGCAGGGACGAAATCATAAGAGATGTACTCTTATGGACCCCCACACATGGCCGTGCAAAAGTAGGACGACCAGCACGAACATACATTCAGCAGCTATGTGAGGATACGGGATGTTGTCCTGAAGACCTGCCTAGGGCGATGAACGATAGGGAGGAGTGGCGAGAGAGGGTCAGGGATGTCCGTGCTACCAGCACGACATGATGATGATGATGATGATATACTAACTCTCAAGTATATTTTTGCGTGTGTACGTGTCTGTAATACTATCCCAGAAGTAAATTTATACACATATATACATATACTATTTCACAAGTATATATATATATATATATATGTGTGTGTGTGTGTGTGTGTGTGTGTGTGTGTGTGTGTGTGTGTGTGTGTGAGAGAGAGAAAGAGAGAGAGAAAGAGAGAGAAAGAGAGAGAGAGAGAGAGAGTAAATAACTGCATTAGATATGTTTTAAGATTTTGTCACACACACACACGCATATATATATGTAATCTCTCAATATATGCATATATATATATATATATATATATATATATATGTACATATATTGAGAGATTATATATATATATATATATATATATATATATATATATATATATACTTTTGAGATAATAGGATCATATCATTTACTGGTGTGATAGTATATATCAGACCAGTAAATATATTGATCCTATCCCAAAAGAATAAGTAAATCACTATATTAGACAAACGTAATGTTTATAATATATATCATCATCATTATCATCCTCATGTCGTGCTGGTAGCACGGATATCCCTGACCCTCTCTCGCCACTTTTCCCTATCGTTCATCGCCTCAGGCAGGTCTTCTGGACAACATGTGTGTGTGTGTGTGTGTGTGTGTGTGTGTGTGTGTGTGTGTGTGTGTGTGTGTGTGTGTGTGATGTTATTTATATAGATAAATTCATACGTATATATATTTTTTATTTCAGACTTGAAATATTTGCTCATCTCTGAATTGAAATTGTGAAATTTCGAGTGGAGTGTTTTTATCGTTTGGCATTTTATGGGTTTTTCACTTTGGAAAATATTGCAATAATGCGCTGCATTCTTTCATTGAGAACGGTAAAGATTTTTTGAATTAAAAATGCTTTTGGCATTAAATCTTATATATATATATATATATATATATATATATATATATATATATATATATATATATATATATATAACAACTCGTTTACTTAATCTTTTACTCTTTTACGATAAAATATATTTCAGTTTTAATTCTTAAGAATAAAAATATTTTAAAAATATTTTTTGTTTAGATTGTTATAAGAAGTATGAATTATATACATGTGTCAGTACGTCCCAATTTACTTATCAATTTGTGTGTGTGTGTGTGTGTGTGTGTGTGTGTGTGTGTGTGTGTGTGTGTGTGTGTGACTACTATCATGACTACATCTCATAACAACTTTTGTCTACGAATACAGTCTTTAATTATTACGTTTCTCTTTTTCTTTTCTTTTTCTCTCTCTCTCTTTCTTTTGTTGTGGTTGTTATATTCTCTTTATTTCTTTTGTCAGTCAATCTCATTTATTGATGGGAAAACTTTTTTCTCTCTCTATTTTACAGTTTTGTTTGAACTTAAGTCTTAGAAAGAACAAACAAAAACAATATCAAATTGAAACATCATTGTTCACTTTTTTAGGTCAGGGATGAAGACAAAACTTGTCGGTGGATTACTTTCTCTACAAGAAAAAATTATTTGGATATTTTTGTTCATAAAAATTAAACCTAAAATATATCTAATACTAAAAGAGAAAAAAAATTACCAAGAAAACTTTTGTTGTTACTGGCATTATAAATGCTTTACAAAGCATAATATTAATAGTTTTTTTTGCACACAAAAATTATCTTTGTTACATAAAGTAAAAGAAAATCTTATATTCTATTAACACCAGTGCAGTATTAAGAATAATATATTTAGTTTCGCTTTATTGTGGTACAAGGCCGAGTCTATGGGACACCCTGTGAGACTCGAACTCACTAGTAATGGTTTGCTAGTGTAGCTTACTGACCATTACACCAGTTGTATGTCCTCTAGTTAATAATAATCAGAGACTGGGTGCCTATTTCTTAGGTGCTTATCCAGAATAAGACGCCGATGAATAAAAAGTAAAAAAATGTTTGTGGTAACAAGTTTTTTAAAAAAATGTTTGTTCCAGTTAGGTAAAGAAATAAACAAACAAATGAAAATGTTGTATTTACATTCGCCAGATAAGAGTAAGTTTCAGTCATTTGCTTCATATTAAAATTTTTTTTTTTTTTTTGAGATTACATTTAAAAGTTACATCTTCAACTCGCTACAATTCACCAACCCAACATATTTCCCAGCCTCTCCCTAACGACAACATCAACAACTTTCTGACTGCTTGCTGATATAATTTTGGTAATTAAAACGTATTTGTTCAGTTAAAAATGAAGCAAAAGACTGAAACTTAATCTTCTCTGGTTAGTAAAAGTATTATATAAATAGTGGGTAGAGTGTTCACCAACGGCCTGAGAGACCGGAGTTCAATCTCAGGTTGAATCATACCAAAGACTAACAAAATGGTACTTAATGCCGCCTTGTTTAACAATTAGTATTATAACCTACGGATCAAGGGTAAAGTGGAGCAATCCAGGGAAAGGAGTAGCGCCCTCCCCTACACTAAGCTAATGAAAAGGAGCCTTCGGGTCGCCCTCGATTATGGTCGCCAACTTTACTTATATAAATATGTATATGTGTGCGTGTGTGTGTGTGTGCATGTGTTGTTTGTATGTATGTATGTGCGCACATACACACACAAATACATGCATACAATACCCCCCCCCTGCATAATGCCTTCTCGCTAGAATTAGCGTAAATTTTCTTTGTTGTTCTATTCTGGATAAGCGCCATTTCTTCTCTTAAGTAATTTTCTCTGCTTTAAAAAAAAACTTGGAAAATGGGTAAAAAAAATTCCTGCATTGTTTTAAAAAAAAGTCATTCTTCATTTATTTCTTAGAAATGAATTTTAAATCATATACTTTCTTTTTTTTTTTTTTTACTTCTCTCAAGATGAGTCGCATAATTATAGTTTGTTTGTTTCAAAAGCAGAACGATGAACTCGTTAATAGCCATGTTGTTATTATTTACCGAGAAGGCTTTGCTTAACTTGGCACATTGGCCTACAGTACTTCTTCATCACAACACTGACCGGGCTCATCGCTGCTTAACTTTAGTGATTTGCAGGTCACCGGCGCAAGTCGATACCGGCCATGTTAACATTTATAAACATTTATCGGCCTTTTGATATTTTATTAATGATTTTAATCCATGATCAACAAAGAACAAAGAATATAAACCTAAGCTTCCCATTCTCTCTTAATTCTTTTTCAACAGTTTCAATAAGAAAGAAAAACACTTTCACAAATCTTTTCTTCTTTTATCTTATTTTGTTTTCAAGTTTTGAATGTTTTCACGCAGTTAAAAACCCTTATTGTTTCGCTGTAGTCAGTTGCGATGGAACTTTCTTGACTAGCTTAAACTCAAGAAATTACACCCGAAAACAACGGTCGGGATTATCAGCATTTGAAAATGAATAGCTCCTCCTTCTCCTCCTCGGCTTCTTCTTCTTCTTCTTCTTCTTCTTATTATTATTATTATTATTATTATTATTATTATTATTATTATTATTATTTTCTCTTTTGAGAGTTTTTCACATCAATATTAGCTGATGGTTTTTTCATTGGAGTCTAAGTGACAGCAAGTCTTCGCGCGTTTCCAGGACTCTTCTCAGTATTTTGGCCGATCTCAACAATGTTGTAGTTTGGATGGTCTCTACTCGTCCACTTATTTCCAAGTCTCCCAGTCCCTGTACCAAACCTTTTGTGACTGTAACGAGCGCACCAATTACAACTGGTATCACCGTCACTTTCATGTTCCATAGATTTTTCAGTTCTCTAGTAAGGTCTAGGTACTTATCGCTCTTTTCGCTTTCTTTCAGTTTTATTCTGTTAACAGCCGGAACAGTAAAGTCCACGATTAGGCAGATTCTCTCTCTCTCTCTCTCTCTCTCTCTCTCTCTCTCTCTCTCTCTCTCTCTCTCTCTCTCTTTTTTGACTATTACTTGATCTGTTACGAAGCCGATAAGCACGTCGACCCTAGAAAGTTAAGCGTGCGAGTAAGGACAGCTAAAAGACAATGAAGGAAACAAAGGCAAGGTAACAATATAACAAAGATGACAATTTATTTGTCGTGTTTACAAAGGCGTATGTAAAGTTCGTGATATTTGTATTGTGTCTTCAGCTAGATGGTTGGTGTCGGTAGCTGGTATGGTCAAAGTGATAGATAGGTGCAGCTAGACGTTCGATGAGAGTTGCTGATGTTGGTCGAGTCGTAGAGGTGCAGCTGGACGTTCAAGACGAGGGCTGGTGTTGGTCGAGGTTGATAGATCAATGTCCCGGGTTTTTTTTAAGTATATTGGATTAACCGGGAGGGTGTCGATGTGGTTGCTAGCCCGTACAGCGAGTCGTACGTGGACTGGATGCCACATTGCTGGAGCGTGTCGTGGTCGAAGTAGGTGTTGGCAGCTTGGTCGCGTAGAGTAGAGCGGGTGTGGTGATTAAGATTTAACCGTGTCTTAGAACTGTGGACCAAGTGAACGGACCGGGTAAGCGAGGCTACAATTTGCCATGCCTTAGCATATGTGAAGTCGAGCGAGCGAATCGGTGAGGCTAGGAGCTTTACCGTGCCCTAGCTGTGCGGACGTATTGGAGACTGTAGCTAAGGCTTAACCCGAACCATAGCTCTACGCAGTCGTGTAAACGGATGAGGGAACCGACAGCTAAAGCTAACCAGTGCTTTAGCGCTGCGCAGCTAAGCGGACGAACGGACAACGGAACCGACCGAATGGTCAAGATCGGATGGTCTTACGGTCCTCTTCGTGTGTGCTGCCTGCTTCGACGAGTCTGTAAGGAGCGTCAGAGATACTCCAACCCGCAGTAGCAGACCTCTAATGGCCCTTAAAAGGACCTTTTGGCATATCTAGGTGATGCAAGGCGAACGCGACCACAAGATGTGGGATTCAGCCTCGGAAGTAAGGCGAATGCGACCACGAGATGTGGGACTCAGCCTGGGAAGTAAGGCGAATCCGACCGTCGAAAAAAAGGCTTGTTGATATCCAGCAGTAGCAGTGACAGTGTAACGGGTCTCTTTAAGCGTAAAGTTCATCTTTTAAAAATAGGAGTGGAAGTACAGTTATTCTTTACCTAGGGATAGGCTTCGGAAGATATTCCACTTTATTTTGATAGAGTGACTTTTGACAGAGGATCCCTATCAATGATGTAAATGTTGTTTATTCCCTTTTTCCTTCTAGTTGTAGCGGCAGGTCAGCGTCATATAAGGTTTTCATCCGGTCGTAGCCGGTTGTAATTTTTCTAGGGATGTAAGTAATCCGATCTGTTCATGTTTGTGAACCGGTCGCGACAGGTCTGGTCGTCTGGCAGAGATTGGATAATCTGTTTGTTTCTCAAAATCCAAGAGAATTTTGTGCATCTCATTTTCTAGGACAGATTCTAGGTTGTGCATATATCATTTGTTCGTATGGTCAAATTTAAATTTTTTGCACAATTCCCAGAGGACCACCTTTCCCACACAACTGTTTCTAGTCTTATACTTTTTTTGCATTAATTTTCTATATTCGCTTATTATGTGATAGATCGTTTCGTATCTATCACCACATTTCTACATCTGCTATTTTGTTGCGTCTTATCTATTCTTGCTTTGACATAGTCTTTATGACATTGTTTTGTGCTACTATTAGAAGAGATTTTTTTCTCTTTTAAGGTTTTCCTTTCTTAGTATAACCCAAGTTTTCTCGTATGGGATTTCGCTTGTTTTTCACCTGCAGTATCCATACAATTGTTTTTCGTCCCGTTTTTGTTTTCTGGTCATTTTTGTTCTGTTGATGTTTGTGTTGTTTGTATTGTTTATGGTCGCTGTAATCTCCGCGTAGTACTTTTCAAGTCGTAGTATCAGAATGCTGGCTAGCTCTTTTCCTCCTTCTTTTCTTGACACATACAGTCTGTGGACGTCATCTCTGGGATGTAAGGCCTGATGCGTCGTCATGAGTTTTCTTCTTCACTGGTCCGTTTGTTAAAGTTCTTCTTCCGTCCACTTTAAGAATGGTCCCGAGTACCTAACGATGGACACAGCCCAGTTGTTTAACCCTTTGATGAGATTTCAGTGATATAGTTTGGTTTCGAAAAGTTTTCTCGTTCTCCTGAGGCGTTCTTTTTAATTTTTTCTTTCATCTCCACTTGTTGGATGGTGTCCGCTTCCAACATTCCCAAGTATTTGTTGGTTTCCTTTTCTTCGAGCGTTCTGATTTTTTCTTAATTTGGTAGTTCTATTCCTTCCGTCATTTGTCGTCTTCCGCTTTTCGTTATTAACAAGGTGCATTTTTCTATAGCAAATTCCATTCCTACACCTTCACTGTATATTCTCACTGTCTGTTTTAGAGTTTTCAATTCTTTTTCGTTTTTAGCAAACAGTTTGATGTCGTCCATGTACATTAGATAGTTGATTTTTTTTCTTTCGATTTATGAAGTTTGTACCCTTCAGTGCATTTTCTAAGTATGTAACTCAGAGGCATCATGGCTATTACAAATTGTAATGGTGGTAGGGCATTTCCTTGGAAGATCCTTCTCTGGATTTTCACCTCAGTTAAGCTTTTTCTACCTGCTGTCAGTTCCACACTCCAGTTTTCCATGGTATTCTCGACAAACTTAATGACTTCGCCGGATATCTTGTACATTTTGAGACAGTCTATTATCCAGCGGGACCATATCATGTGCCTTTTTGTAGTCTATCCACGCCATCACTAGATTTTTTCGTCTCAATTTGCTCTCCTTGTAGATGTGTTGATCAATGTATAATAGCTCTCCTGTTCCTCTTATTCCTTTGCAGCATTCTTTCTCATCCGCAGAGAACAGTCCGCGGATTATTAGCGAATAGTAAATCTCCTTCCTTATTTGTACCGTTAGTATTTTCCACATCATTGGTAAGCATGTAATGGGTCTGTAGTTGTTAGGAGCGGTTCCTTTTGGGGTCTTTTTGGATCAAGGTGGTTTCTCCTTTTGTCACCCATTTGGGTATGTCTATTTCTTGTAAGCATCGATTCATGAGCCAGTCTGTCATGTATGGAAGGGAATTTCTTATACCAGTATCCATGTATCATGGCCTGGCGTTTTCTAATTTTTAACATTAAACTTAAATTTAAGTTTAAATTTTTAACGTTGAACTTAAATCTAAGTTAAAATTTTTGGCATTAAACTAACTTTGGATTCATCCATCTTACTTCACATCCACCTTGCTGTTTTCAATGGTTTCTAGAGATATGTATTCAGTGAAAATGTTTTCCCTCTTTTATTTTCTTCATTTGTTAAGTTTTGATTAAAGTCCAGCTATTTACTTTTTCCCTATTGTTTGGCCCAAGAACAATTAGATGCTGTGAGTAATAACATTTAACTCTTCCATATCATTTTAAAGTGATTATTTGCTTTAACAGTAACGTGTCAACCACTAACTTAATAGTATCTGCCTCTATTTATCTAAGCAGCCAAAACTAAGACTCGCAAGAATGCAAGTAATAAAATAAAACAGAATGTTGATTCCAAATAGTTAAAGCAAGGACAAATTTGAAGGCAGTACATAAAATTTGTTGCGTTTTCTGGATATGGTACAGCGTGGTGTTTTTTGTTTTTCATCCCTTCTCCTAACTTCGAAAATTTTTTCTTTTCTTTTTTCCTATCTTTCTAAATTAAATATATAGCTTAGTACCGTTTGTTCCTCGCCTATTGGTTACTTCTTTATATACAACTTCTATTTTTCTAAGCAGCAAAAACATAGACACCAGTAGAACGCAAGTAACAAAATAAAACACGATTCTAGTTCCAAATAGTTAAAGCAAGGACAAATTTAAAGTCAATACATTTACCGAGCCATTGGCCTAATGAGTAGATTGTTCGCCAATTGTCGGTGAGACCGAGGTTCAATCCCAGGTTTAGTCATACCAAAAACTCAAAAAATGGTACTTGATGCCACCTTGCTAAGCACTAGTACTATTAGTTGAAGATCAAGGGTAAAGGGAAGCAATCCTGGGAATGGAATAGTGCCCTCCCCAACATCGAGTTTTAGTAGCTACTGAAAAGAGAGCCTTCGGTCTCCTTCGACTAGGGTCACCAACTTTACCAACATTAAATTTGTCGGTACTTTTAGCTTCTTAGAATCCTTCAGCAGGTTTTGACCTAAGGCCTTGGGTAAGGGAAGGAAGTGATTCTATCTATCTTCTTTTTCGCTGCCTCTTTTACATGTTATTTTTCTATTAATATTGATTGTACTTCTATTTGTTGAGCTACTGACTTGACGGTTTGTCTTCGTATATTTGTCGTATCTGGGTACCCTAAACTCATCCCACAATTATTTAAATGTGAGGAATACCATTTGGACATTTGTAGCAGGGGAAATGTATTATGGTTTAATATTTCCTCGTGAAAAACAAGGTAAAACTATTCACAGCGAATTAGCAGGAACATATTTATTGCCTGAGTAAACTTAACAGAATGGATAAAGAAATTACATAAAATCCAAATAGTTATAATTGAGGAAAGTCTCACCGTGTAGTTGAAGAGTCTTTTGCAATAATTAAGAGTCCTTAATAGAATGGAAGTTGTTGTGTTAAAACTTACGACAAGATATGGTATCGTATGCCACACGACACTGGGCCTGTTTGGGTGAGAGCCCCCTGTCGGAAAATGCACACACTCATGCGTGTTTCTGGTTGTCGATGCAGGAACGAAGAGAAAGAGAGTTTTGACTTTGCTGCTCCCACTTTGGTTATGCCACTCAGTGACCATTATGAGTACTATTTGGAAAGCAAAGGATGGAAATCTTATTGAACTCCCCACCACCAGATTGGAGCCAAAATTTTGATAATATATCGAAATATGATTAGGTTTTGTAGCTGTTCGAGTGAGTGAACATTTTGTGGAGAAACTGTGCTTGTCTGAGGTACCGTGCAAACATCACTAGTTGTGTAGTTGAAATTTCTTGCATCCAAGATGAAACATGTTAAAGAAAATAAATGTCGATCATGCATGTGATGAACGAGATGACTTACCTGCCGTAAAATGCATCTGTTTGGCGTGTCAAGTTTCCAGAAAAGATCGCGGCCGCTATTAAAGGGTAAATTTATTGGTTGTGGTCTCGTTTTGTCTTGTAGGGAATAGAAAAAAAAGATAAATTGAATTAAAAATAATTATTTAAAATATGCAGAAACTCCCAGAAGCCCCTGACAGGAAGAGGAGCGACGTATGCACAAAGAAAAAGAACCGTCCCGACAAAAGAAAGAATCTCGTTCTCTTTCAGCAGTGACCAGTGGAATGACACCTAAATCTTTCTTGCTACAGGTGGAAGGCGCAATGCGTCCGTCTCTTGACGATGCGTTGGCTAAGTTTTCCACTAGTAGCAGCCACCTCTTTTACTAACGACCCACGAGTAAAAACACCGGATAATGAACTCGTCAGAATCACAATTAGACACCATACAACTAAAAACACAGGATTAAGTCATTTCTCCCAAAAGCGTCAATCACGTTGTTAATGCTTTAAATACCAAATTTGGACACATATACCCAAGAATGACTAACACATTTTAACAACTTGACTGGGAGATTCAACCATTTCGTTTGAATTCAGGAAGAATTACCTCACCCACTGAATGGTTGTTGAACCCAGAAATAAAGGCAAAATATAAAAAGATATCTTCGTCTCCTATCTTTTACGATCTCCTTCTTTCATATAATTCCTTTACAGCCTTCATATTTAAGAAGTTAAACTAGCAAGATAACGTGGGGTAAAAATAGAATAACTCAGAATGGAGACAAATAGCAAACAACAACACAAATACATTTGAAACCCCATAGTCTCATTTGTGGCGTTAACGTGGAAGTGCCCATGCAAATTTGTGCCCACCAAAATTGCATATAAAGCAGCTAATTTCGTCATTCGGAGAGTGTGCTTTCGAAGCAAATGAAGTTATTTCTTCTGCTACGACGTGAACGTGAGTAAGAACAAAACGACAAAAGGAGACGAACGGAAAACGTGTAAAACTGAGATACAACTCCCTGAAAAGATCTGGACGCTAACTAATTCGACTCCATAACAATGTTTCGCGTTGAAATAGCCAGCAGTAGATTGAAATATGTAACTGGTAGGATATTTATGGTCGTTTTACAATGAACCCAGTTTTACGTTGAATTTAGGTTGAATTTGGCGTAAGAATTTGAAAACGCATTGGATTTTGAGATCGGTGACACAAATCATAAATATACTTTGTTTGTTAATAAATTCATATCGAATTGAATGCAAGTAATATGACTTAAATTGGTACAGTGTGGTGTCAGGTTGAAGCGTGTTTCATTTAGAACTTTTGTAGGCAACGTCCAAGGTTTAATGTTGATTTTCGATGGTTTTTATGTATTGTCTTCGTTTTCATTAAATTGTACTGTCAGTTCTTTTTTAAATTTATGTCTTGATGCCAGTTAAATTTGTTACTTTAAAACTGTGAGTCGCTAGTTGAATCTATTTTTGTTTTTACTTTTGTGAGTTAAGTCTATTTATGGCATGTTGTTCGATGGTATTGCTTTATCTACCCCTAACTCTATCTTGCCGAAATATTATTAAGACTGTACGCGATTGTTCAGTGAATTAAATTGCAATTTTTTTTTGTTTCCAGTTTGGTTGGAAAAATGTCGGTATATTTTTTCGTGCGTCTGACGAAAGATACCCTGAGGTCGGTTATTCATGCTTTTTGATATTGAAATTCCTCAGCTTCGAGTGACCATGGGAAATTGGATACATCGTAGTAGCAGTTTGTCTGTAAAGTAAAGAAAAAGTGTTGCAGTAGCCAACAGCAGTACCGGAGGAAAATGATAGAAGAAAGCAAGCCGTGTCATGTCAATAAGGTTGTGCTTCTATGGAAAAGGGTAAGGTAGAAACATCTCTATGAAATGGAATAGTAATAACAGAAGTAGTTTCTTATCGTGTGTTGATTCTAAATCATGTTGTAAGTTTCAGATTGTGAAAATCAAGCTATGGAAAGTCAATGAGAAATGGTGCTCAATTCAAAGAATATGCTAGGCTTTATCTCTGTCTAACGCTAAAAATCTAGCAGTTACTGTCAGGCTATGCGAAGGGATAGAGAAATGAATAAAAAATAAAGGATATAAAGGAGGGGTAGATTTTGTTATCTGAAAGAAAATTGTGTTTATATTTCTTAAAAAACAAAAACAATAAGTTCCCACAAAGTAATTTATTTCAAAAGAAATAAACTTTATAAAATCCGGCTATGTATATTTTTCCTATGCTTGTCGAAAACATTGAATAAGGTAACAAAAATAACATGCATTCAAGTAACGACAATATTATAAACAAAAAAAAGAAGGGTATAAAAAATACAACGATTGACTTGCTCGAAGCCATGCCGTCAACCACTTACTGTCAGTTTAACTTTTGTTAATAATGAAATAATATTTTTTTTTATCTTATGTAAAAGTTCATTTAGAAGCCAATTTTTAGGGTTTATTCTTCTTCTCAGCGTTTCCTTCTTGTGTAAAATCAACCTGGACAACCATGTTCTTCTAGTTTCCTGTGTAGACTTGTTGAAAATGAAGTTTACTATTTCTTTAAGTGAACTTCGAGTAGATCACCACTTTCTCCTCTTAGACGAAAATCTTTCTGTTTCAACTCGAATTTTCTTCTGTTGAGCCTACGGAGGCTTTAACCACATTTTCTGACCCGGCCAACAGCTTTATTTGTCGGCAAAAGTCCAATACTACCGCTTCCAGGCCTTAGACTCAACTTTCTTTTGAAGAGGACAGCATACCAAAAGCACAAATAGCCTGCAGTAGGCTTATTGTTTCAACAAGTAACAATAAAAACCCTGTAAGGAAAAGAGGTTTAGCCTTAGCGACTAATGGGTATTTTACTCAAGCCAACTTGCTCAAGAAAAACTAAAGTCGAAGGCGAATAAACAAGAGCGCAAAGCAAAAATAGCGAGCCAAGCAGATCCTTCTACTCGTGTTGAAAAAAACAAAAACAAAAGAAGAGAGAAGACCCTTGCTGGTCCCACTTAAATAGCAGTAAGGACAGAGGCTAACGGCCAACCTCGAAACAGCCAATCAGATTCAAGCGGACATTAACTGCCAAATTTACAATTTTCAACAAGTCTTTCTTCTTTCGTCGGAAAATTGCATGCTATTTTTACTGGTTCAAGAAAACATTCACACTACAAAATAGTCATAAACCCCCAAAATAAAATTTGAGTCTAAAGGTATCCTTGTTTTTTCCTTCCGTCCTTAATTCCCTTATCGTTTCGACAGACAAAAAATACAAGTGAAAGGTATAAGAAGATAAATAAATGAAGTAAGCATAAGAAAAGGAGACAGTTTACAAACCTCAGAATTTCCCAACAATACTAACAATTCGTCACTACCATGATAAACCCTTCATATGCCCCATACATATCAAATAGAAGGCATGATTTTCTTTTATAGTCCTTAACCTCTAAATCTTATCTTTTGTTCGTTATTTTCCCCTCAGTTTGGATTGCAAAGTCCCAGATATTAGTCGCTCCTTTGGTTTCTCTTATTGGTTCTAGTTGGTAATTATACCATTTTTCAGATATCGCTATTCCATAGTATTTACATTATTTCTAATGAATTTAATGTCCTTTCTTGTCATGCTTTTCTTTATATTCTATCTGAGGTTGGTTGGACAACTGGACGCTAAGTGGTCAATTGATTCCGTTTTTTGTTCGTACAGTCAATATATTGGGTTTGATCCGTCTTTTATTATGTTTGCTTGATAGTTTCTAGTTGTCAGGCTCTGGTGATATTATTAACCCCTCTGTCTCTACCTTCAGCACAATTATTATTATTATTATTTCACCCCTTACGATTTTTTCATACCAACATCATTTATTAGTTTTTCATTGGAGTCTGGGTGACAGCAAGTCTCTTCAGGTCTCTAGGACTCTTCTATTCAAACCAATCTTAACAGTGTTGTGGTCAATACGGTCTCGATTCTTCCTTTGATTTCCATTTCTGCCAGACTTTTTTTTACAAGCTTTTAGTGACTGTTTCCGGTGCGCAAACTATTATTGGTATCACCGCCACCTTTATGTTCCCCAGCTTTTTCATCTCTCTGGCAAGATCCGTGTATTTGTCTATTTTTTCGGTTTTCTTCACTTTCACTCAGTAGTCGGCTGGAAGGGCAAAATCCACAAAGTGACAATTTCTATTATTATTATTAGTATTAGTAGTAGTAGTAGTAGCAGCAGCAATAGTATGCAATTTGGGAGTTTTTTTTTTTTACACCAACGTTAACTGGTAGTCTGTGACTGGAGTTTGATTTTTTCCTTTCATTTCCAATACATTTCCAACTCCCCGTTTCCTTTCCAAGTCTTTAAGGACCGTTCCAAGTGCACTTGATACATTTAGTATCACCGTCACTCTCATCTTATATAGTTTTTCAGTTCCTTGGCATGGTCCGAGTATCTATCTATCTTTTCGCTTTCTTTTATTTTCATTCAGGTGTCAGCCAGAACAGCAAAATCCACTCGATAACAAGTTATTTTCTTTTCAATCAATACAAAGTCTGGCTTTCTAGTCGGGATTAAGTGATCTGTTTGTATCCTAGAGAATTTTATGTGTCTCATTTTTTGGGACATATTCTGGCTTGTGCATATACGATTTAATAGCATAGTCCTAATTTCGATTTCTTGCACAATTCCCAGTGGATCACTGTTCCCACCTAGTCGTACATTCATTTATTATATGTCCACTTATTATATGTTCACTTATTATGTGATGAACCGTTTTATACCTGTCTCCATATAGCCTACACTTGCAATTTGTTATGTATTATTGATTTTCGTTTTGATATAATTGGTCCTTATGACATTATTTGGTGCTGCTATTAAAAGAGATTCAGTTTCTCACTTGATGTTTCCCTTTCTTAGTTTTATCCCGGTCTTCTCGTGTACAATACTGCCAGTTTGTCGTTTGAAATATCCTTACAGTTGTTTTTCTTCCCATTTTTGATTTCTTGTTTTTTTCTTCTGTTTGTTCCTATAAAATCGTTGCCGTTAATGATTGCTATAAAACGCTTTTCTTTGCTCTTTGTATTGTATTCCTCCAGTTGTCCTATTGATACATTTACGCAATCCTCAATGGTGGTGAACCCAATTCCTCCTTCTTTTCTTGATACATAAAGTCTATGTCATTTCTCGGGTATTAGATCTTGTGCAGGATCATCAATTATCATTATTACCATAGTCATTGGATTATTATTATTATCATTATTATTTCCCTCCTTGTGATTTTTTTTATACCAGCGTTAGCTTATAGGATTTCATTGGACAGCAAATCTCCTTGGGTCTCCGGGTCTCTTCTCAGTATTCTAGCTAGTCTTATAATGCTGTAGTCTGGATGATCTCAATTCTTTCTCAGATTTTCAGTTCCTCCAGTCTTTTTTCCAAGCCTTTGTGGGACCATTCCAAGTGCATCAATCACGATTGATACTACCATCACCCTCGTTACACAGATTTTTAATTCTCTGCTAGGGTTCAAATTATTATTTTTATTATTACGAGTTTTTCACACTAGTATTAGATGCTAGTCTTTCACAGGAGTCTGAATGACAGAAAATCCTCCAAGACTCTACAGAGAATGAGCTCGACAGCAGATAGAATGCTCGGGTTGTGTAATGGTTTGAAAGCTTGACTAGCAAACCTGCAAGAGTGAGTTCGAGTCTCATTAGGCACTTCATTCATTCGGCCTTGTGCCACATCTAAGCAAAACGCTTTGTAAATTACTACAACTGATAGAATCCAATAAAAAAGTAAAATTCAGATAACATATATTACAAGTAAAGTAAATCTTTACTTGTAAATCTTTACTTTAAATCCAAAAGTAAATCTTTACTTTACTCCAGGAGACCGAGGTTCAATCCCAGGTCGAGTCATACCAAAGACTCAAAAAATGGTACTTGATGTCGCCTTGCTTAACACTCAGCATTATAAGGTAAGGATCAAGGGTAAAGTAGAGCAATCCAGGGAATGGAGTTGCGCCCACCCCTACATCTAGGTGAGGTAGCTATTGAAAAGGGAGCCTTCCGGTCATCCTCGACGAAGGTCGCCAACTTTACTTTAATATTACTAGTAAAAGTACAATGAATATTAAACATATCTTAAGCTTTTTATGACGTAACAAAAAATTGGGTTATTTTGTTTTTGTTTTTTTAACACCCTAAAGGGATTAATGTACATAAAACCAAAAACTAAAAGCTTAACGACCTTTAGTTATTACTCTGTCTAGTCGTACTCTTACTAATGAGTAATTGAGTTAAATGTTTTTGAACACGTGCCTACAATCAGAAACAATATTCTTTTTAAATAAAATTAATGTCAAAATATTCATGAAAAAAAGAGGAAATGACTAATTTTTATATATCTGACTTTATGTTTAATTGAATTGATTTAAAGTCAATATTATGTTTCTCTTCTGACTTTTGCGATATTTCTCTTCCCTTTCTTTCTTTCTTTCTTTCTTTCTTCTATTAGGTTGGTTGGTGCGAGGGAAGATTTTTAGTTCCTTCCCCATTCACCAAAGTCTAATATTACCAGTCGTATATCCGTGGTTACACAAAGGCTGAATAAACGGAAAGACAAGATAGGCTCATTTATACATATAGGTTTGGTTTGGTTTAGTTTGGTTTTATGGCATATCAACCATTGTCGGTTATTTAATGCCAAATCCATTTTATACATATAAACAGTTCTATTTCAAACAATTCAACATAAGTACAGTTATTTGTTTACACACAGTTAAATGTAAAATCAGTTCTATTTTAAACAATTCAGTTTAGCATAAGTACGCAGTTTAAATCTCAAAACAGTTCAATTTCAAACAATTCTGTTTAGTTCTATTTGACCCATGGATCGGACACTATCAGGTGCTAACACACCGGACAAGAGCGGACCAGGGAGCGATGGCAGTAAAGATGTACTCTGTATTCCTCAAAGCTCCAGCATTATTTATTCTCACCATCAGATTGTTAAGTATCATATCCAGGACATTCGTTGGTTTTTTTACCACTCTGCAGAGATGCAGTTAATGTATTCTACAGCCACAGTCGACTGGGCCAATTTACACATATGGAAACATTTAATGCATACATAATATACATACAAGAAATGTTTACAAGAATACAAAAACGTGTTCTAATGAGCACATGTTTTTCTATTGTGACACTATGGACCTTTGGTGTGGTAGTATACATGTGTGTGTATATGCTTATCACAGTACTGTAGATATATGAGTAGAGGTGGGTACATGTATGTACGTGTGTATATATGTATGTACATGCCTGTGAGAACATATGTGTATGGTTGCGAGTTGACTCGAGGTATGCATGTATATATTGATATATATGTATATATCCATATGGGGGCCCAGACATATCCTTGTGTGTGTTTTGAATGTGTATGTGGCCGTATATATTTTGCGCATCAACCACTCATCCACTTCTCCCAGAGGAAATGGTCAGATAAAGCTGAGCCGTGACTTGAAAGACTTTGCTTTTATTGTCACACTTTTTGGGGTGACCTGGTGATATACAGTCTAGCAATGTTTTTATGTCCAGTCTATGAATGGCTCAAGGCCCAGCAATAGGAAATATTTACCCTTATGTATAGAGAAGTGTAGTCAAAGATACAAAAAGAGTTGGTCAGAGGAATCCGTCAGAACTGGACAGACGAAGTGACTGGAGTCAAGGTGATTTAATAGGATCTGGAAAAGTCGAATTCGTGCTGGACGCATGGAGGCGAGGAACAGAGCCAAAAGAAGGTCCAAAGTAACACACATCCTTTCATCTGTGAGTGAGTCCAGTTCTTCAAACCTTGAGTTCGGTTTATCTATTTTTTCTTTGTCTTTTGTGACACCACTTCAGGCTCTGTACAATAAACACCGCTGGGGGTCACACAAACCAATGAACAGATGCACTGCAAAACCGAGGCGTTCCGTCATACTATGAACAAGCAATATAGGAAAGGTATTCTTCTTTGTTGAAGATCGTAGTACAACGTACAGTAAAGCTAGTATAGCTTTATAATTCAATGCTGAGGCAAGAGACAATGCTCATCGCCGAATAGGGAGACAAAGTCATTAAAATTTAACGAACAAAGACGAAAAGAGTCTTAGATGTATAATGAGATCGACACGTGACCGTCAACAAGGGAGATAATTATCTATTGTCTCTACTCTTCCATCCTATTGAAGTAGACGATAAGCAACCCAATGCTTCATCTCTTACTTTTCTTTCTTTCTTTCTTTCTTTCTTTCTTTTCATATTTGCACTCTTTTCCTCTCTGACGTATTATTTTTCCCTTTCTTTCTTTCCACTCAATCAAAGCCGAACGGCTGATTATTTATTTTGTGACCCTATAGAAGTCAGAGACCGATCAGAGAGGATTTATTAATCCGAGGGTAAAGAAATCGATGTGGATTTTAGAAGAATAGGAAAATACATTACGAATGTGTAACGGTGTAATGGATTTTCGAAGGGTAGAGTAAAAAAATATGTCTTATTTTTATGAAAAGGAATTCCATGGGTAGGTTTGTTTTATGAAAAGGAATTTACGAATTTGTTTTAACGAGAAGGCAAATTGTCGTAATGTAAGGGATTTCGATTCATGCCTTTGAGTTTATTTAGGCTGAGAACCTTTCGGCTCAGCACATGGGTTAGTTAGGTACGAACCTTGATGTAGGTGGTAACGCACACGCGGGGCAGACGTGCCACTCAGAGATGTCACAATAGCCCGAGATGACGGAACGGGGTGACAGGGTGCGGGTCACGTCAGGCACCGGAAGTGCGCGGAGGTTTGTGGGAGATTTGAAGAAAGTTAGAGAGTTGAGTACTAGACGCCAAACGAGGAGGATCGACTTTTGGAGCTCGCAGACGCGAGGCGAATTTGCGCCCTATGGGGGCCGCTCGAGATGGGGATCAAATGAATAAGACAGCATAGAAGATTGTGTCTCTCCTCCTTGTGTCGAAACTCAAAGTTAATAAAAAAAAGTTTCGTATCCGAACAAGAAGTCGTTCCGTGTTTTCGAATTTCGAGATTCCTATGTTCTAGCGTTATGAACATAATATGTCTATTTCGCACATGGCGTTAATTGTGGTGATAGTACAGTAAGAACTGAGTTATTTCGATGACAAAGGAAATGATGAAAATAAAGCATTCACACCTCAAAGTTATTGTCATGAGTTCAAAGTAGCTTTTTATCTAATTTTAGAATTATGATTGTTTTTGGAGTTAACTGTCCACAAACAAGTCAACCTACCCCGTCTCTGCCCCAGTTGAGAGTACGCATAAATTGAAAGGTATAGTAATAATTTTAAGAAGGCTTAGTAAGCCGAGAGTAGAATGGCAGAGAGGGCAGGTTGTGTGGCAGCTCCCCGAAGCACCGAGTTTGTTTTTTTTTTTACCTTGTTACGAACTACTCAGAGTATAGAAAGTGAGAAAGCCACTCAAGATACGACGCTGAAAAAACAAATAAACATAACCACCATTTAAAATTACCTTGTATCAAACTGTTCCGAGTAGAGAAAATAAGAAAACTATCTAAAATATATACTCTGTGAAAAACAAACATAACCACCATTTAAGACAACCCTGTACCAGATTACCGGAGTATAGAAAGTGGAAGATAGACTAAGCTTTATACGAGTAAATGACAGAACTTATCACTTATGTAAGAACTTTGAAAGACATATATATATATATATATACTAAATATTGTTATTTTTTCAATGCCGTGTTTGTTCTCTGTTTCTTGACATCGACTTTTTGTTTGCTCCCTTAATTGCGCAGTATCATTCGTTTACTTGATGATGAGTGACTCCGATAAGCGTTTGATTCGTGGTTCGGATATTAACACAACGTGGGCAGATAGCGAATCATTTGTGTTATCCAAAGATATTTCCTATCAACGGACGTTCAGCCGATTGAAGGCGGAATCAACCCCGTGTTTGGCAAGAGCCGACTGCTCCGGCTATAATTTGAGGTGATAACATTCGAACGTATGCGTTCATTACTTTTAATAGCATATCGACTTTCGTATGTTATTTAATGCCAAAGACATCCTCGTAGAATAACACGAATGGTACTATTTAACCCATACCAAAGGGAACAAAGGGCTTACACTCCTCACAAGGGTACCAGCCTGAAAGTACACACAACAGCGTGATAGGACCTCAAACTCGCTCACTTCGAGGCTGCAGTCCATCTCTTCTAGCAAAGTAAAGTTGGCCACCTTAGTCGAGGGTGACCTGAAGACTCCCTTTTCAATAGCTACTACAACGAAGTGTAGGGGAGGGTGCTACTCCATTCCCAGGATTGCTCCACTTTACCCTTGATAGGTACCGTATAATGAGGCATCAAGAACCATTTTTATGTCTTTGGTATGACGCGATCTGGGATTGAACCACGGTCTCCCAAACCATTGGCGAACACTCTACCCACTAGGAACTCGAATTAATTCCCCATCTTAACATTAAAAAATCACCACTTTCCGGCTGATGTCTGCTCACTTGAAAAATCAATATGGTCACCTTTTAAGAGTGGATTTTTATTTCTTAAGTTTTTGAGCATATTGAAGTTTATGAATAAAAAGAAGATAACAATTGAAACTTATTTTTATCGGTATTGTGAAAGTAAGTACAATATCTCTATATAATTTTTGAAAATGTTATCACAGTCATTTTCCCAATGCTCTATTCTAAATAAGTATCGATACTTTTTTTTATATATACGAGGTGCATACAATAAGTTTCCAGACTTTTTTCGTATGGGCACTTTATTGATAGTACACACATGAAACTCTAGTACCCTTCGAGGTAATCTCCTCCGGTTGCTATGCACTTGTTGTACCGTTCCAAAAACCTCTGGAAGGCCCCACGGAAGTCCTCTTGTGTGAGCGTGTCAATGACCTTCGTCACAGCCTCTTTCATCTCCTCAATTGTCTCATAACGACAGCCTCTGAGCTTAGGGAATAACCAAAAGTCACAGGGAGCAAGTTCTGAACTGTAGGGAGGCTGAGGAACTGTCTTGATGCACATCTTGGTCAAATAGTCTGTGACAAGGATGGAGTTGTGGACTGATGTATTGTCCTGGTGGAAATGCCACTGACCCGATTTAATGAGTGCTGGGCTCTTCCGACGGAATCTCTTCCTGAACTCCCTTAAAACCTCAACATAGTAACCCTAACCCTAACCCTTTGGCCAATCAACTGCGGTGTATTGACTTTCTTACTCCTCCCACACTTCTCATCATCCCTCATAGACTCCCTGCCTTCCTTGAATCTCTTATGCTACTCAAAAACTGATGCCCGATTCATGCAAGATGGTCTAAAAGTAGTCGAAAGCATTCCATACATTTCTGTGGCATTTTTTCCAAGTTTAAAACAGAATTTTATTGCATATCGTTCTTCTAAAGTGTCCTCATGTCCAGATTGCATTTTTGAAATTCACTAGCTGTGACAATCAGTAGGGTGTATTCCAATTGCTGCTGCAGCTGTTCATTTGAACCTGAAATTCTAAAAATTGGTCAGTCATCTCATAAGATGTATAGCAATAACATAGTGAATTTTCAAGAGTCTACGACAATTTCAAATGCCCATACGAAAAAAGTCTGGAAACTTATCGTATGCACCTCGTACCTATACTCAAAATTATTCACGCACATGCAATTCGTTTTTACGGATAATAACATAAGAACATGAGCAGTAATTAAAAAATAATGTCTATATATCCCCAACCCTTCCACCAGAGGCAGGATCTGACACAAAGTCAAGTTTTAAGCAAAACAAAGTTGGTTATAATTCAAAGTTTTTACTTCTCCTAGAATGGTTGTCAAATTAAGGCTAAATAACTTACTCTGCCCTACTATTTATCCATAACTGAAAAAGACAGGTGGGTTCATGCCTTTTCCAAGACTATTAACGTGAAATGAAATGCAATTAGCCTTGTCCAGGACTGGAATTCGGGTTGCCGATTCCATTCCTATCGACGATAACCGTTACGCTTAGTGTAAAAAATATAAGAACCATTCAAGAAATCTATCTATTCATTCAAACATTTAGTTTTTTTTTAAGGCGCGTCCAAAATTATCCATAAAACAATCCATAATAAAGACGAAAGATTTTGATTGTCAGTTCTGTAATCATGTAAAACTAACATGAAGCCTTTTAGATAGATGGATATTTCGAGAAAGAAAGAATCTGTAGAGAGAGTGACAGTAGATATTTGTTTCCTTTGAAGAATGGCTGTGTCCGTTAGGTGATATATTAAGATTATTGGGGCAGTTTGAAAAAAAAAAAAAATGATCGGAAATATACAGCCAAAATAGCCAAGAAATTGTTGGTTAATAACTCATAATATCTTTATGCACACAATATACAAGTTTTTAAGATGGTCATTGATTAATTGATTGATTTTAAAACATATCAACCCATCTTGGGATATTCATACTAAGACGTTAAGGAATCGTGTTCACTGTATATTTCGTATACGAATAATCTTTAAACAGGTCTATTTAACCCATAGATGGGACCCTAACAGGTACTACCACTCCGGAACAGAGTGGACATGAGAGTAATGGCAATGAGGAGATACTTCATAGTCCCCAGATTTGCAGTACTGGAGCTTCACCATCAGGTAAAGGTTAGTATCATTCCCAGAACAATCGTTTTTTTAGGAAAGGGGTCTTAATCCTCTTCTTGGGATATGGTCAGTGTATTCTAAGGCACATGGACTGAGCGAAAGGGTTATAGAGAAAGACATTACGTATGTATTTACCAACCCCTCCGCACAAGCAGGATATGACACAATGTCAATTTTCATGCAGAGTTTAACAGGTTTCAGTTCAGAGTTTTCCTTCTCTTAGACTGGTTGCCTAAGCAAGGCTAAAGAACACAGTCTGCCTTACTATTTACCCCTATAGGAAGAATAATTGGATTCTTACCTTTCCCAAGGGTATTTGTGAGTTGTGAAATACATTCTGCCTCGTCCGGGATTTTAAGTCATGTCTTTTAAGACTTTTAGTAGTTTGAAAAAAGACTTGATCAGGCTTGTATTTTTAAAAAATGATCTGAAATATGCGACCAAGAATTAGTTCATTCATAATAACTTATATATATATATATATATATATATATATATATATATATATCCACAGACAGATCTGTTTCGTTCTATCAGAACTCATCAGTGTGGCTTGACATACTAGCTTCCTGTAGCTGGGATCGAAACCCGGTTGACTCAAACGCCAATCTCAGCCTCTACTCCCCAGCCACGAGGAAACAGTAGCAACGAAGTAAATTTTAAACAGTTATGAATCACAATTACTATTGTTTACATACATCTGCTTAACGCCTACCGGGAGCTCAATTCATATACGAAGAGCCTTGCAACAAATGCTAATGGCAACGCGATTACTTCATTCGCTGAGAGAACTCAACCCTACGGGGGTTGGTGAGTACATATATCTATAAAGTCATCCACAGACTGATCTGTTTCGTTCTACTAGAACTCATCAGTGTGACTAGACATACTAGCTTCCCGTAGCTGGGATCGAAACCCGGTTGACTCAAACGCCAATCCAAGCCTCTTCTCTTCAGCCACGAGGAAACAGTAGCAACGAAGTAAATTTTAAACGGTTATGAATCACAATTACTATTGTTTACATACATCCGCTTAACAGCTACCGAGAGCTACCGAGAGCTCAATTCATATATGAAGAGCCTTGCAACAAACGCTAATGGCAAAAGATATATATATATATATATATATATATATATATATATATATATATATATACTGGTTTTTAAAAATGTCATTAAGGTTCTTAAACTACTTTGTGCTAAAATCTTTCATTTATTTATGCCTAACGCGCATGTCACTTTCAAAATCTATCTTAAATATTTTCAAGAAAATAACCTTTGAATAGACAAAATTACTTCTTATATATGTGTTTTTATTTATTTATATATTTACAATTCATTTGACCTTATATTGAATTTTGGAATCATATCCCGACTGTACTTATTGATTATATATAAAATTATATATATCTATATATAGAAATTTCACTCTAAGCAACGATTTAATATCGATTATTTTGGTCCTCGTCCATCTTATTTTTTAAGGTTGAACTATTTTATAATAAATCATATTAATTTTATAACTATTTTATAATAAATCAAAAGTGATGTACTCCAGTGGACGACTTCACATGGACGAGTAAAAGCAGAACGACCACCTACAACTTTACGTATAGTATCAAACCAGAAATTTTATTACTTAATGACTGTCAAAAAGCTTCGATCTAAAGATTGGGTTTTCTCTTTTGCTTTCAAAGCACATAAAACTAATTTGAGCAAAATAGAATTATATTAGTTTACACATACACACACATATATATATATGTGTGTGTGTGTGTGTGTGTGTGTTGGCTCATACATACATACATACATACATAATGTAAAAGTTGGCAACTTCGGTCGAGGGCGACACGATGGCTCCCTTTTCATTAGCCACAACACCGAGGTGTAGGGGAGGGTGCTACTGCTTTCCCCAGATTGCTCCACTTTACCCTTGATTGGTACCTTATAATAAATAAATAATCAAGTGTCATTTTTTAAGCCTTTAGCATGACTCGACTTGGAATTGAACCCCGGTCTCCCAGGCCATTGGCGAACACTCTACCCATTAGACCAATATATATATATATATATATGACACTTGATGTCGTTTTGCTTGACACCCAACAGTACAACCTACGCCGAGGTTTAGTAGATATGCAAATCCTAGTCGAGGCTGTTTACATTGCGCTAATACTCTTCGGAAACATGGGAATCCATCTGTTTTCCTTCTGGTCATGGGTAAATAGTCGAGCACACTCGACTCTTTATTCTTAGTATAGTAACAAGTTTTCAATATTTTATGTTTCGATTCGTTTAGGGAGCTCTCTTCACGATTTACCTGTCCACAGATTTCCTGTACTTCAAAGTCAAACAGTATTTCTTTAAAATCAACCTTGTTTTGTCGACAAGTCTTTGATTTATTTCAAATTTAACGGATTCTTTCCAGATCTCCATCATTTATTTCCTGTATCCTCTTTATATAGGATGTCTCAGTTGCATTGTTGCTTTGGTATTTGTTTGTGTACCGGAAATAAGAACAGCCAACATTCGCAGGATGCCGATTGAATTTTTTGTGTTTGAGTATTAGAATTAAGTCTTTACTCTAGTCTGAGTGACTGCAAGTTTCCTCGGTCTCTAGGGCTCTTCTTAGTATTCTGGTTGTTTTCAACAATGCTGTTGTCTAGATGGTCTCGATGCTTCTCCTGATTTCCCGTTCCTCCAGTCCCCTTTTCATGTCTACGGAGACCGACCTAAGTGCTCCAACTACTATTGGTATCATCGTCACTCTCCAGTTCTATAGCCTTCTTATTTCTTTTTTAGCCAGGTTGAAGTATTTGTATATTTTTTGCTTTCTTTTTATTTTCATTTTGCGGTCTACCAGAACGACAAAATCTACTAGACGACAATTCTCTTTTCTTTCTATCTTCCTTTTTTTTCTCCCCTTTTTTATTAATTAGCTCTAGGTCTGGTCTTCTAGTCGGAATTATCATTATTATCTGCCAAAATCTTAATTGTTTTCTCACACATATTTGTCAATACAAGACCTCTATTTCTTTTATTCGTCTATAAGCAAAGGTGAGTTTGAAAGATGTATTCCTTTCCAGGTTTCTTTTCTTTTCTTTTCAAAAAATTGAAGAAACTAAAGCTATTCTTACATCCGATGAGTTTCCTGGTGCCATTGATATCAAAGAAATTTTATTGTTATTACAAATGCACTTTTGAGCATTTATTTTTATACCCTATTTTGAGCACAACTTTTCCAGTTCTTTGGACAGTTTTAGCTTCTCAAATATAGCAAAGATTAAAGTAATAACCAAATTCTTATATGTCTATTATAAAGCTACCGTCTAGGTATTATTACAGGTTGACAAGATCATTTATAGCAAAATATTGAAAAAAGTGGATAATATGAAATAGTAGACATTTCTGTCAAACCCCAATGCTAATATGAAAAAATTTTTTTTAATATATATATATATATAGTGGCTCGTACCACGAGACTTCCGGTATCGCGGAAGTATAAAAGACGCCGTGTTTCTCAAGCACGGCAGACAGAAGCAAAGGCAAAGAGATAGCTCTGAAAAGATGTCGGTCAGAAGTAAGACCAACTTCGAACGTAACACCAACAGCGCGAGACTTCTAATACTTGTCGGACTGTAACTCTTGAGTTAATAAATAATTGACTTTATTTCACTGTGTATCTTTTCCTTGCCATGATACAACAATAAAACTTATATATATATATATATATATATATATATATATATATATATATATATATATATATATTAGTTTGTATATATATTCAATAACATGGATAATTATCTGCGTCTTATCTTATTAAACCGCACTTGGTCTTCTACTAACGCACCAAGTTAGATAGTGACAACTATAAACTGTTGTAATATGTCATCATTATCATATCATGCCGTTAGCACAGATTTCCTTGACTCTCCCTCGCTATTTGTCTCTATCGTCCATCGCATGCGACAGGTCTTCTAGACTACACCCTGCGTCCATACAGAGCTGTTATGAATAAGTTGTAGCTGGTCGTCCAACACCTGCTTGTCCATGTGAAGAGGGCTACATGAGAACGTCACTAGCAGTATCCCGCAGGTCTTGTTCGTCTTATTTGAATGATTTTAGCGATGGGAGGTAGGTGGCCGTGCAGTTGCTATTTTGTTGAATGTTGCTTCGATGATTTGTTCAATACAGCTCGTTGCATTCTTGTGCAATTGCCGTCAAGTATGATATCAATACATAACTAGCAAAGGCATAGTCAGCTATCGATTGGTCATCGGTCATATGGAAGTCAGACCTTTCCGATAATATATATATATATATATATATATATTCCTTTCTTATGATTTTCTTAGGTTTTTCGCTCGTTTACTTGGAAGCGTTTTCGATCATATCGATTGATTATCTTCAAGGGGAACTTTTTTGTTGATATTGTTTGTTTGGCAAAATTTGGATTCGATATTTATTATGTTACAAAAAAACATCACGAAAATAGGAGTTCCGAAGGAAATTAAAGAATGCTGGTATTTTGAACAGACTACAAAATTAGAGTTTGACCATGAAAATTAAACAGAAATATATATAAGTTGTTTGGCTTTACTGCATGTCAGTCATTGTTTGGGTTATTTATTGCCAAAGTCAATGTTTTTTGCGAGCAATTATATAGATTTAAGCAATCAATAGTAATGGCGAGTTGCCGTAGCGTCATAGCTAAAGTGCTCGACGACAAGATCGTAGCATGTGAGTTCGAACACCAGTCGCGCTATTACGTTCGCTTTCGTGTTAATACCCTTCGGAAATGTATGCACTCCCTTATCCCCATAATACGAGTTAAACAGTGTCATAACTGTTCTTCTAAAAGGATCGGTTTGGCATTAAATAACACACAAGCCTTGTCGACTGAGGCTGTAGAATACACCGACTGCTTCTCTGCAGACAGGTGCGACCCCCACCCAAGGAGGGTCCTAGATATGACATTAAAGAATCTGATGGTGAGGATCCACTCTTAGAGTTTTGGGGTATATGGAGTACCTCTTCGTTGCCATTGCTCCTTGGTCCACTCTGACCTAGAGTGGTAGCGCCAGATAGGGTCTTATCTGTGGGTCAAATAGAACTGTTTGATATTTAAACCCCGTCCAAACAAATGACTTATGCTAAACTGAATTGTTAGAAATAGAACTGTTTGATTATTTTACTGTGCGTAAACATATGACAGATGTTTAATTGAAATGTTTGGGATACATAGCAATACTTGCAAACATTTAACTGCCGAACCCAGCTTTCTCAATAAAAGCCTAAGTTTCCAGTCGTCCGCTAGTTCCATCAAATCTACGGTAAATGGTAAATGTCGATTTCACATCTGTAACATAGTGAAATTCTATGATACAACGTCAGACCGATTCTGCATCTCCTGGTGTAGATAAGTTTGTTTCCTGCCGTGTAAATAGTCTAATAATTCCATCAATCTTAATTGTTGTAGTACTTATTGGAGTATTTCCGAATCCATTTTTCTTTTTGTAGACACGCGCAGGTTCCAAAATCCGAAAGAAAATCCTCGTTGTCAAATTTGTTATGAAGAAAATATATGTCAACAAAACTGAAAAGAGATGGACTCGTAGTGTACAAGACAACGATTAGGTTTATTTAACCACAGGCAGAGAAATGTGTCTATTGACCAAAAAAAAAAAAAAAAGAGAGGAAAAAAAAAGCTGTTTTAATTCTGTGTGCAATCGTCAAATGCCCGTCCACATGTGTCATGGCCGAATTCAAGTCTTCTTTGTCCCTCGCGTGTTCTGTTCTTCCAGTCTTTATAATGCACAATTCACGAGAGGCAACAACCTTTCTATCACTTTGCGGGAATAAAATTGATACTTTTTTCGTTATTCTCCTGATCCTTAAAACTATCTAATACTAACAATTATACGGTTTCAAGTATTCTTATCTAATACTAATAACTTTAAAAAAGATTTATTTGATTCGTAGATGGAACCCTAACAGGTATTACCACTCAAGATCAGAGTGGAACTGGGAGTTATAGCAAGTAGAGAGAAATAAGTTAGTGAGTAAAGTAGGCGACGTTAGTCGAGAGTGACCCGAAGGCTCCCTTTTCGATAGCTACTATGCCGAGGTGTAGGGGAGGGCGCTACTCCTTTCCCTGGATTGTTCCACTTTACCTTTTATCCTTATCTTATAATTCTGAGTGTTAATGTGACGTTACCTCCTCTCGGCCCCCAGTTACATCAACTTCTTCGAACCATTTCATCTTACGGCCGGTGATCAACTAGTGGTTTCGATAGGGGTATCGCACATTTCCTTACGGCTACAAGAATACAATCGAGTGAGTGGGGGAAAAAAGAACAAACGAACAATATGCTTGGGTTAATTCAAGCGCAAGAAGGGAGTTATGCAACACTGCATGTGTAGACTAACGCTAGCGTGGGTTACTAGCGAAAATTCTACAACGTTACTGGAATGCAGACTCATCTTCCCTTACTGTGGCTGGACCCTATCTCATTCCTACTGGTCTCTCTCTCCGGTGTCGACTGCCTCTGTCCGTCGTCCCTCGCCAACTGCCCACTTCTCGCGTTCCCTTACCCACTTCCGGTCACCCGAGATCTCGAGTCCAAAACGCTTTGTCTGGTTTCGCGCCAAAACAGACAAAGGAATCGTCTGCTTGGCGGACCACCTACATAGTGTTACATTAAGCAAGGTAGCATCAAGTACCATTTTTTGTGTCTCAAATGAAATATTGTTATTACTAATTTTTATTATTTTTCCCATTGAAAACGCCACGATAAAGATAAAAGAAAAATTAGTTAAAAATATTTTAAATATCTCTTGATAAACAAAAACATGGATTGTCATTATTTTTCATGAAATAAATACTCAGATGTCAAAAGTTTCACAATATTTTGGTGAAGTGAAGCACAATTCTTGGAGGTCGTGAAGATGACGATCTACACTGGAGTGTAAGATACCGGCTCCCTTGATACTCTCCGAGTGCTATTCACCGGGTTTCTGAGGTCATGAAGATGACGAACCATAGTAGACTGTGAGATGTCGAGCTTGTCTGATATTCTCTGATTTGCCTCTATGGCTAGAAGCATGGTCTCGTAATCCATGGCTCAGGTTTACTTGAACTTGCATAATCGTCAAAGTTGTAGCAAACCTAGCGAAATTTCTTGAACTATCTGGTTACTGTAATGTGATCAGTTGCACCTTCACCTTTCGCTCAAATGATGATTTTGGTTTCTTATGGTCCAGTTAGAACTCTGGCCTAGTGGGTGGAGTGTTCGCCAATGGTCCGGGAGACCTGGGTTCAATCTCAGGTCGTGTCATACTAAAGACTTCAAAAATGGTACTTGATACCGACTTGCTTAACACTCAGCAACATAAGGTACGTATAAAGGGTAAAGTGGAGCAATCCAGGGAAAGGAGTAGCGCCCTCCCCTACACCTCTGTGTGGTAGCGATTGAAAAGGGGGCCTTCTGGTCGCTCTCGACTACGGTCGCCAACTTTACGAATGAAAGAGCAGACTTAGCAGCCAAATCGGCCTTAGATCTGACGCCCGGTAAATTCAGGATTCCATATACTGACCTGAAACCATCAATTAATAAATTCCTTCTCATAAAATAGCAACAACAATGGAGCAATAACATCCACAATAAACTCTTCCAAATTCAGCCAACCTTGGGAGAGTGGAGACCAGCATCGAGAAAATCAAGAAGAGAACAAGTCGTTATATCCCGATTGCGAATTGGTCATACAAGGCTTACTCTTTCATTTTGAAACAGGGTCCACAACCACAGTGTTTGACCTGTCAGATAACTTGCACGGTTAAACACATTCTTATAGAATGCAGAGCTTTCGCTGTTATCAGAAAGCAATTTTTCAAAGTAAATAGCCCAACCGATCTGTTCGAGAACGTCAAAATAGATGACATTCTGTCCTTGTTGAGAGAGACTGTTATACCAAAAAATATGACAATTTAAAACTGATTAACCTTGTGCAAACAAATGAAATCCTGCTAATAGAAAATTTTGCCTACCTAAGTATTCGTTTTGAAATCTTTGGTTGAATATATATATATATATATATATATAGAGAGAGAGAGAGAGAGAGAGACAGAATTTGGCGTTAAATGACCTACAAGGGTTAATGTGCCATAGAACCCAAACAACCAACTAACTTAAATTACACACGAACTGAAGCAATTCACAATGAGTCAACGCACCAACTACTATGATACTACCAACCCCAGCGAGTACTTTTCACGGCTTGAAATACTTCAATCACGTAATGTACGCGTTGCAAACAAGTACATACCATACATATCACGTTTGTTATAGCTTATGAAACAAATTCACTTGCAATACCAAGATCTATATGCTGATTTTAACGTGATAACATGTCAATACAATCCATCAATATCAATGATATTTTTTCTATTTCCTTTAAAGTTTATTTGTTTGTTTGTTTGTTGGCTGATTGGTTGGTTTTATGGTATATCAACCATTATTGAATTATTTAATGTCAAAGTCAGTCTTCTTTTTTGCAAGTAATGATATATGGTTTCAAATAACTAATGATAATAATCCTTTGTAAACAATTATAGCTTTAAGTAATTAGTCTTAATACAAATAATTTGCACATAATTATATGCTTTCAAATAACTAATATCAGTCCTTCGAAAACATTATAGCTTCAGGTAACTATTATAAGAAAATTACGAGTTATCCTCTAGACGGCTGGGTACCTGGATGAAGAGGCGAAGGGTAGCGGGAGAAGGTAGGACGGAAGGCACTTGAGGACGTGACTTGGGCACAGAGAGAGGAGGAAGCAACTAGGGTCTCCAAAAGGCGAGATGTAGCAAAAGACAGCCTGGTAACTGAGATTGTTAGCAGGACACCCAACTCTACTAACAACCCAGAAGAAAATTTTGAGCCCAACGAAAACAAACGTCCACAGCTCTCTTAAACACAATCAGAAAATATACAGAAAGACAACAGGACATTCTCCAACCTCAGATAAGTGTATTATAATTTTAACTTTAAAGACTATTGACCAGTAAAGGAATATGCTTTTGACATTCTTTTCGCACTTCTTATATAAACGTATTTAAACGTTTATAGGACTTTACACTCCTATAAATTATTTTGGGCGGTATGCCACTTGTTCCCACAAAGATGGCGGACGCTCAATATTCAGTCTCGGGAAACCATTGGCCAGGAGGACCACGTGATATGCTTAAAACTACGTCGGCGCGCAAATTCAAGTCCTGCGTCTTTGAGTCACCTACAAGACGCGTATTTTCTATAAATACGTCGTCTTCAAACACCCTTGTCCTCTTTTACCAAATTTCTTTGCAGCGGCAACACACTTCCTCCAGCGTGAATCAACAGTAGGGCGAAGCAACAACATGGATGGGCCTCGCAGACATTCATATACAATGACTATGAGACGCTTTCCAGTCTCTGAGAAACTGCCCGTTTCTAATCATAAAAAAGGACATGTAATTCTTTTATGGCTTAGTTGTGTTACACACATACACACACACACGAGCTCACACATATACACACACTATTATTTTGTTAGCAGAGTTAGTAATATTTTTTATGTATCAAGTAAGTTTTATTGTTCTAGAATATAAATATTTGTTCGTTCGCCTTGTTTTATATTGTGACGGCAAATTGACTAAAATCCCAAAACGGGACTTTATTTTCGCACGTATGAAGACGGGGCAGGTTGGCACTTGATCCCCTACAGAATAAGTCCTGTTCAGAGTTCTTCTCTCAGGCAGATAAGAACTGGTTTATTACGTGAGGGAATAATTTAGGACCAGACTGACCGCCGCTGGCAAGGGGTTCCAAATTTCACACTATCACACACCCACCAGGCAGCTTTCTTCCTTCCCCGAGATAATGGAAGATAATGTGCCTACAGGTTTTAGTTGTAATAATATTAATATTGTAGTAGTCGGCAACTCCGGTTTCCCGTGTGATACTTTAGAAATTAATAGGACAGTTCTAAGCAAGATAACATAAGGCGAATAGAAGCTGAAAGGAAAGCATGGAATAACAACATAGACCACATGGTAAAATGAAAATACATAGGTTCTTTACTACGGTTATATATATACGTTCAAAGTGTCAAAACATATAATTGGATAGTCCATGAATATGAATGTCTTTTCTTGGCTTTATCCTTTTTCAAATTGAGAGAGAGAGTGGTAAACGAAATTTGGATGTAAAGGAAAAATGTCCCAAAGTTACTTATCTTATTTTTTTGACGGGGTTCCACTGGAGAATTTTCTTCTTTCACGGGCTAATAGACTTTGTACTGTTTTTAATACTGGCTTGAAGGATTTTTGGAGTCCTTTGTGTCTCAGTTAGTCTTTTGTCTTTAACCCGGAGTAAAATGGCTATCGTCCGTCTGCCACGAGCCTTGCTCAAAAACTCATTTTTTACTATTTACTTCTGCTGAGGGGAAGGGAACCCCACTTCCGTTTTGGGGTCCCCGCCAATCATTTGGCTTCTCTCTCTTTCCCCTTCCGATGTCCGGCGACCTGAGTTCACTAAGTGTGAACATCTGGTCTTCTGTGTGACCCACATTCCTTCCTAACGGTCACTTTTTGACTGCTTGATACTCTCATTCAATACGGGAGGATAGTATCAGTCTTACCTCTTCGTCTCTGTGAGCTATCACGTGATAATATGTTCATTTTGTCCACGCCGTTTTACAACTTTTATTTGTTTCATTTCTTCACTCATTTGTTGCACATCTTCCTTCATTTACCACTTTATCCATGTACCTATATTATATGCCTATTCAACCTTTTTTCTAAACACTGTCACGTGATATCCCTCGGAGACGATAGAAATAAGATTAATACTATCCTCCCGTTTGAATTAACAGTGGCAAGCCGCCAAAGAATGGCCGTTAAGACATGAAAGAATGTAGGTCAATCCCAAAGTAACAAACCCAGGTCAGAATGGAAAATCAGATGTTTGTACTGGGTGACCTGAGTGAAAAAGAATGGGACTTGGGTGACATCTAATAGCCCTAAAAAAATCGCCTGACCAAGAGGAAGAAGAGAGAAGCCAAATGATTGGCTGGGACCCCAAAACGGAAGTGGGGACTCCTTCCCGTCAGCGGAAATAGATAGTAAGAAAGGTTAGTTATTGGAAAAGGCTCGTGGCAGACAGACCCATAGCCATTACTCCGGGTGAAGAAGACAAAAACATATCTCGGACACGAGGGACCCAAGTTCTTCAAGCCAGTGTTAAAAATAGCTTAAATTCTATTAGCCCGTGAAAGAAGAAAGATTCTCCAGTGGAACTCCATCGAAAAATAAGATAAGTAACTTTGGGGCTATTTCTCCTTATACCAAATTTTATATACCTCTCTCTCTCTCTCTCTCAATTTGAAGAAAAACGAAAGAACAGAAAAGAAGAAAGACATTTATGTTCATGGACTGTTCAATTATTATATATTTTGACACTTTGAAAGTGTATATAATTGTAGTAAAAGATTCATGTATTTTAATGTTACCACGTGGTCTAAGTTGTTATTTGCATTGTCTTCTACGAGTTTGTTACTTCATGCTTCCTTTTCAGCTTCTGTTCGCCTTATGTTATCTTGCTTAGAATTGTCCTATTAATTCCTTTAAAATATCACACGGGAAACCGGAGTTGCCGACTACTACAATATAATATTATAACGACTAAACCTATTGGTCCATATCTTCCATTGTCTAGGGGAGGAAGGAAAGCGACCTGGTGGGTGTGTGGATAGTGTGAAATTTGGAACCCCTTGCCAGCGGCGGTCAGTCTAGCCCTAAATTAATCCCTCACGTAATATGCCAGTTCTTATATGCCTGAGAAAAAAACTCTGAACGAGGACTTATTCTATAAGGGATCAAGTGCCAACCTGCCCCGTCTTCACACGTGCAAAAATAAAGTCCCGTTTTGGGATTTTTAAGAACTTGCCGTCACAACACTCTATATCAAACCTCAACATTAAACCCGTGGGGAAACGCTTATTTTAAATATCCAAATTAACATTGAATAGTCAAGGACCATAAATAAGAATATTACATTCACCCTCCTACAAATAGTCGGGTACCATATAAATAAATATAAAACCCTTATTTTAAAATTCCAAACTAAACATTAAATTATCGGGTAGCATAAACACTTTCATTCACATTCTCCCATCCTACACGTTTTACCGTATGGCCTGTTGGTTGGTGTTTGGGAGTATTACAACATACAATGAGAAAAACTTCATTTAACACAAAACAAACAAGGAACATCTAATAATTAAACAATTTTTATAAAACAAAAACGTCAACTTGGATTTGAATGTTCAGAAGTTCCCCTTTGCGAGTAGTAAATTTTTGAAGTGGTGGAAAGTCAGATATCAAGAAACAGGGGAAAGGAGGGGAATGTTTTTAAAGAGTACTTATTCCTTTTTCTTTTCTTTTCTTTTCTTTTCCTCTTATGGTCAAGCAGTGGAATTAGCAGAGAGGTAGTTTCGGCTCTTAACCCGAGGGCGGATTTTACTTCTCTACTGGTTATCGTATTTACGTGCTTCCTTGGGTCTCCTTTTGTTCTCACTGACCCGGTTCACAGAAAAACCTGAGTATTTATCTCTCTCCACCGGCTCCAAATTCGCCACCCCAAAATCCTTCTAATTTTGACGCGACCGCTTCCCATTGGCTACTTTACTGTTTATTATTTTTCTTTTTTTTTCTGATTTTTAACCGGATGGATGCGTGGAGCCTTATGCGTGGCGACGCGTTTATACATTTTGTATGTGGCAGCTGACGAGTCAACATCCGGTTGGGAGGTTTATTGTTAATTCTTAAATCCCCACAACCGCGTTGCTTATTCTTTCTTACGACCCAAATGGAAGTGTCGTTAAATTTCCCATTCTATTCGTAATATAAATAATTTGCACATAATTATAAGTCTTCAAGTAATTAATATTAATTCTCAGTAAGCAATTATAGCTTCAAGTAACTTTGCCTAATACAAATAATTTGCACACAATTATATGCTTTCAACTAATAATCCTTTGTAAACAATTCTTGCTTCAAGTGATAATACTTAATATAAATCATGTTCACAATTTTATACTTTGAAGTAACTAATAATAATCCTTAGTAAACAATGCTAGCCTCAAGTAACTTTGCCTAATACAAATAATTTGCACGCAATTATATACTTTGAAGTAACTAATAATAATCCCTCGTAAACAATGCTAGCCTCAAGTAACTTTGCCTAATACAAATAATTTGCATGCAATTATATACTTTGTAGTAACTAATAATAATCTCTCGTAAACAATGCTAGCCTCAAGTAACTTTGCCTAATACAAATAATTTGCACGCAATTATATTCTTTGAAGTAACTAATAATAATCCTTAGTAAACAATTCTAGCTTCAAGTACCTATTCGTAATCCAAATAATTTACAGTTATAATTTGCAGAGTTTACGGCATTGATACAAACGCGTTAGTCCACATCATCAGGCATCAAATGGCCTGGTTGAGCGTTCTGTTAGACAAGCCAAGAACAGGTTAAAAAAAAGATATCAGGTTGATATCTTGAAATAAAGATATCGTGCTTCCGGCTGACTTCCCGAACAACACCGCTTATGACCACAAGAATAACCGCAGTAGAATTGCTGATGAACCAAACATTGTGAACCAATCTGGACTGCATGAAGCCTGCCACTTCAACCACTGTATACAACAGTCAAGAAAACCAGAAATTTCAGCACAACAGAACTGCTCAGATACGTTCATTTAGTAAAGGACAAGCCGACTTTGCACAGAATTTTAGTTTCGGATGTAGCGAGACCTGGGTGACGCAATACGGTGTTGGTCCCGCAAACGTTCGTAAAATATATATAAATATATAAATAAAAGGGATGATTGACACGAACTAGACAAATGACACGGACGAGGTGGATGATATTAAAAATAACAAGCCTTTATAAAGCGAATCATATACAAAAGGTGAATTCAGTGTATAATCGCAGATGCTACATCATTGCGGTGTTGAGGGGTTGTATTGGCTCGAAGAAAGCCGATGGTGTACTTGGAGTCTGTGTGGTAGGTTGCCGATTAGACCGTGGTAGATGGAGTCGAATTAGCTGGTTGGTGTGGCTGGTCGTAACTGGAGATATCGACAGCAAAGACAGGAACGTAGTCAAAGGTGACCGGGTTCAGCTGCGGGCTGGAAGGGTCGTCAGCGAAGGCAGGAACGTGGTCGAAGGAAAACGAGTTCAGTAGTCTGCCGGCTACTCAAACCTAAAATCCTCGGTCAGAAAAAAAAACAAAAAAACGGTCAATCACCCGTGACGTTAGCTAACGAAACGTCACACCAATGGCACAAGGAATTTTCAATTGTGAACACGAGGACTATTTTTCGAAATAAATTTATCCTGCCGGCCGTCTCGGAGACAGTTCTTAACCACAGGATAAAATATATTGTATTTAAAAGCTCCTCTTGTTAGTACAATGAGATATTTCATTGTAGCTTACATTTAAAAGAGAGACTTCCTGTCTTTGGCAGCACGGAATTTTCTTCACTCAAATCACTTAATACACTGTCCCTTCCTATTATATAAAGGCAGCTACCAGCCTCGGATCAAAGTATAGTGAGACCTTGGTCTACTCACTTGACTCTTTCCCCGTGCCGACCTTCGCTAAGCTTTTTCGCTCGCTTGTGATCCTGCATAACCACGTTTTGATCCAGCCTGGTTGCTGAAAAGTTCTAGATGTCAGCGATCCCGCTTAACCACGGTCAATCCTGCAAAGAAGGTCGAATGCTCAAGCCTGCTCGCGATCCCGTTTTATCGCGGTCGACCTAGCTAGGAAGCTTAACACGTTCAAATCCACAGCCGAAACGCGCTTGTGTTAACTTGTAGTCACCCCGTTTATTCGCAGTTGATCCTTCGTGGAAGCTGATCATGTACCAGCTGATGGCGCTCCAACCTGAACCCGTTTTCTTCTGACGACGCTCCATCCTACCGCCGTTTCTGTATGACCACTGAAGCTGTTGCTGCCGACCCAGTCATCCGCTGACCGCACGATCACGGCATAAAAATTCCTTATTAAATTCTTATCTTTACAACCCAAACCATTGTTCCAGTTCCGAGACGTTTCTTGGCCTGCCTCCTCTACCCAGCAGCCTTTGTCCAAGATCACCAGTGTCCGATAACAGCCAACACCTCTGAGAGTACACGAACGTTATGCACCAGCAATCCAGTCCACGAACGACAACACAGCTCAGACTATCATCTGCACTCCGAGGCAACGTCAACATCCGACCCCGGTTAACCAAAGACTGAATAAACCGAGATATCAATCATTCAGTCTCTGCAACCGATGCGTCTACCCATTTGACAGTCTCCAGCTACGTCTACAACCTGCCCGACAGCCTTATTCAAAACCACCAGCATCCGATGGTGACCAGCGGACCAGCGACGTCTACCCGACGACAAGCACTCTAGTCCACGAGCGACAACACAGCTCCGACTATCATCAGATCTCCGTGGTAACGTCAATATACCCCCAGTTTACAAAGGATTGAATAAACCCGGTTTAGCGAAGGGTATTTTTTCATTACTATTTTTAGCGAAGAAACGTTGTAACGTGCGTGTGTGTGTTTGTTTACTTCCTCGCTAAGTTTTAAAGGTAAATAAATGAGAGAGAAGAAGTAAGATGATGCCGTAAGGTTTTATATGAAGGTTTTAATGGCAGCAGGGAATAAAGGGTTTACGTTTATGCTGCAAGTCTCGTAGGAAGGAAAGAAGTAAGGAAACGAAATGAAGTTGTTATGGAGTTGAGAAAGCATTTTAGCGGCTAAATGTCTGAGCTAAAAGTACATCGTTAGGTTAAGGCATTGTTGAATGTGTGAGTAAGATATGTTCGCCATTAGTGTAGCAAAAGTCGTGTTGCTGGTTAAGGACCGGAACGTTATAGTCACCGTGAGTTTGTGGTTCTGGTTGTTTCGGGGAGAAGCGTGAATGTCTCCAGAAAATGTTGCCCAGAGAGGAAGTAGCTAGGTGTCGGAGCGAAATTTTGCATCGCAGTCGACATAGCCAACACTGGAGGCGACTAAAAGTTGTTCCAGTGTGGCGTATTGAGTTCATATAATTCAAATTCAACTGAGAACCCTTGGTCTAAGAGAATAGACGCAATAGGTCCATAAATTAGACGGCTTTCCTCATGGTGGTGCTGCTGCTGCTTTTCAAGATTTGGTCCGGATTTGAATAGGATAAGTCATCCTGATTGGGTGAAAATATACGTCGACCCTAACGGTCGAATTAAATTACGCGACAAACAAAAATACGAAATTCTTTCTGCTACACCGGACATCGATCAATTCAGCCTCTGAGACATCTTAGACCGACATCTTAGAGTCCACATCTTAGACCGACTCCAGCTACACCAATGACCAACACCGATTACATTGTTCTTCTAGAGTAGCTAGAGTATCTGTCACTAAGAACCTTTAGACAACCGAGTCTTCACCTTTCAACCGACCTGACTTTTAATACCAATGATATACAACAATCGCAATCCTGCACCATACGATCCTTTCGTGTACGATTCGCTCAATAAAGGCTTGATATTTAATCTATGAATGTTTGTAGAATCAACGTTCTGTTATGTCACAGGTCCAGCAACAATGTAATGTATGTATGTCACTTCACAGAGTACAAAAACTCCGTGAAAACCGGACACTTCCGGCATGTAGAACGTAGGCGGCTAGCACGCTAAAAGCATGTTCCGAATAAGTGGTTAGATTATAAATTTGAAACAGCTGTCCTGTGGTTCTGTATGTCTCGCACACTGCTTGCCGGATTTTCTGGTCATGTTAATTCATACTTATGATATAATTCCTCTTTTAAAAAAATGTACGTCTATTTCTTTGTCCATGAGCTTATGATGTAACTGCAGGACATATCAGGTTAATTGACCGTGCATTTACCATGACTAGTTTTGGCATCGCTTGAGTGCGATGTGGGCCAGGAGCTCAGTGCATTCTGTACTCGCTGGTTCGATCTCCAGTGAGGGAGACCACGGTATACGCTGTTGATGAGACATAATAAGGTCGAAATAGTTGTCCAGTGGTTCCGTAATGTCTTGTGCAATGCTTGCCAGATTTTCTGGTCATGGTAATTCAAAGTTACAATATTATTCTTCTATTTAAAAAATTGGTAAATCTACACCCGTGTTCTCGTTTTTCAAATGAAATACTGCAATCCCTCCCCGGGTATACAACTGGTTTGAATTTAGTGTTTCTAGACCGATTGTTATAGCGTGGTTAAAGAACCTAGTCTGCCCTACTATTTACCCATAGGTAAAGAGAGAATAGCTGGATTCATCCCTTTCCTATTGGTATTAGCGCAATGGAAAATACAAACAGCTTCGTTCAGGATTTGAACTCGAGTTGCCAAATTTACTTCAAACGACGATAACTACTACGCAATGAGCGTAATATAATTAATTCACACATGCTAGAATTTAAAAAAAAAAGGAAAGAAATAAAAATTCCTTAATTAGTTTGGTAAATCAAAATGTCATGCTTACACCTCAGCCCACATATTGTCTATGTAAACAGTTATTACACAAACAATCGCTCATTTTGCGGTTGAAAAAATGATGCCATGTCGTCTATGTTACCTCTTTGTCCATTGGACGAGACAGAGCCAGTAACCCCAACGGTCTCATGTATCCACTTGCACCGTTATTGACGCATAAACGACTGCCTCAAAGAAGTACACAGAATTAGTATATTTCAATCCTGGAGAATTTGACCGGCCTTGTGTCACATTTTGATTTCGTGGGGAATCAAATAAATACTCCTGGCGAACTGCACTCACACGCAACTACCATATTTTTTTAAACCTCTGGCATTTACAGAGAAAACCAGATCTACTAAACTGATAACCTATTCCACTTAAAGAGAAACTTAATATATTTTTAAACGAAAAAACCATGTTTTTAAGTGTTTGGGGATAAAACAATAAGTGTTTGTCCTGAATAGGTCACTGAGAAAAGATCGGCGCTAAGTTATATATATATATATATATTAAAATTAATAGGCTGCAAATAATTTTAAATTTGGTATTTCGGTTTTTTACAATAATTATTCGATATACTTGCGCCACATCGTAGAATGAGAGTTGGAACTCCTGTCACGCTATTACGTTCATCCTTAGACAAATACATTCGGACTCAAACACTTCGTTCAAAAAGTGCTAAGCCTCACCAAGAAAGAAAAGCTATAACCGAACATTTTTGATGTGGCAACACATTACTTCTTCTTATAAGACTTATAAAAACTAATTCGGGTTTTTGTTTTAATTTCTGTACAGGTGAGGCCCACACAAAATGAAGAGATGCACAACACATCTAAAAATGATCATAGGCTTAGACCTTTTTGAGCAAGACTCGTCCCTCTCTCTCTCTCACTCTCTCTCTCTCTCTCTCTCTATATATATATATATATATATATATTTGTATGTGTGTGTGTGTTTATTAACAGTGATAATATAGTTTGCTATATCTATAAATACAAACTGCTCAATATCATTGACAGCGCAGGTGTAGGTAAATGTAAGCTATCTACGCTGTGTCTATACTATCCTAACTTATATATATATATAGATAGATTGATTGATAGGTAGTTAGATAGCGAGTCTCATTATACGTGTTTTTGTTTCCGATTTGAAAATAGTATACAATAACTATTAATCCTTGATCACAATACCTTGGACAAGTGAGGAAAAATATTTTGCGTCTCTATTTATTTGGAGACAAAACTATTCAAAACAGTCTCAAAATAGATGCAACCCATTAATATGATAATGATTTATTACTGAGACAAGAATCTCAAAAAAAGATTCTATGTCCTGAAAGCTGATATAATAACAATAAAAAACATTGATTTGATGTCTCTAGCTCAAAGGATGCATTTTTTACCGGACGTGTTTTGAATGACCACCATTTCGCTTGTCTCAGTGATAAATCATTATCATATAAACGAATTGCATCTGTTTTGAGACACCTTGTATATATGTCTCTTACATTTTGTCCACGTGGAGAGGTTGGTGAATACGTATATATCTGTCTCTTTTTTTTTTGTGAGAGCACCAGCTTTAATGTGTTTTCATTAGGTGTAGGAGGAGTACATTTCAAATCAGCCATGACTTGATCGGATTATTTTTGATGTTTTTTTTTTTTTTCACGCTGTTATTTTGCAAGAGCCGGTCTTTCAGATCAGTAGCGATTTATTGTCGGGTTTATTTGCTTACATAAGTGTTCATGGTTGTCAAATTTCTATTTCAAAGTCGGGTTATTAAGTTTCATATTAAATCCAAATGGCATATGTGTTTTCAGACTTTTTATCTATTTGTCTTCTTTTTTTTTCAGTTATTGATATCGTGTTAGAATCTTTTTCAATTCTTTTTATGATGGTGAATTTTGCGTCTGTGTTGAAATCGTGACTATTTGTGCAAAAGTCTTGTTCGACGAATGTTAGATTGTTCTGACCCATAGAGTTGATCCTGTGTCTGCTGTACTTATTTAGTAGAAAATAAATAACAGTTTAAACTATAAGTAAAGGATTCTTAAAAATAAAAAAAGAAGAATATTTAAACATTAATATATAAAGAGATTTCATAAGGAAATAAATGAGCTTTTTTGTCTCTTCTAGCCGGAAACGTGGTAGGGAAGTCTACATAATAGCCTAAGGACCAATGCATTAAACTCTATCTGAAGAAGGTCATAACGACCAGAAATAAATTTATTATGGAAAAACTGAATTGAAAATTTTTCGTCAAATTTATGAAGAATGTTTTCTTTCTGCGTGGTTCAATCTTTAATTGAAAATTAATCATATATCCGATAGCCGTCGTCATTGAGCAGTCAACGGAGATTCCAATTTACCTTGTATTGTAGGGAATAAATAATAACAATAAAAAATATATAGGGTTTACACTCCTGTATTTTAAAATGGCCGTGATGTCACTAGTTCCCGAAACAAAGATGGCGGACGTCGGTAAACTAATCAGTCTCGGGAGCCTATTGGTCAAGAAAGTCACGTGGTTAGTGCTCACAACTACGTCCGCAACTTTGATTTTGTCCTGCGCATTTTAGAGCCGACGGTATAACAAGGATTGTCTATATATACTCTCATCTTCCAAGAACTCATTCTTTTTCCATTTCGACTCACAAAGACAACACACTCTCTTACACTGTGACTTACAGAGACAACATACTCTCTCTCTCTCTTACATTTTGGCTTCCAGCACTCAACCCTACGAAAATGTATACATTCCGCAACCTTTTTCTTTCTTGTTCTGCCTTTTCGGTTAGACTTGCTACAACCTCGAACACAACCACAGAAATTTCTTCAAACCTTGAAAGAGACAAACAACCAACATGGGAGAAGACACATGCCTTCTAGGACACGTTGCTATATTTCTAAATATCGATACCTTACATGAAATGCTTGGTACACATGCGTTTTGTGGTCGACATGACACCTTCAATATTTAGTCTTTTTCCATAATATCCGTGTTAGTACACGCATACACACACACACACAGAGGAATATTCAAGAGACGCGTGTTAGTTACATACACACACACACACACACACACACACACAGAGGAATGTTCAACAGACTATATTAGAATATTTGTAATGTTCCTTTTTTATGCATTTCTTGATATATAAATTTGATTTTCTTTGTATTGCTTTGTTTTCAATGTTCTTTCGTACGCGTCGTTTCACATCTTTACTTCATTTGTCTTTTCAAACATAAACCAACATAAATTGTGGGCGAACAAACAACCAAACCAAACATACCACCACAAGATGTGAAACCAAAAATAACCACAAAAATACCCCCCACAAGATTACTACAAAATAAGTTTAAATCCTAGACTATTTTCCTGGGATTATAAAATGGTTGTTGTCGGTCTAAAGAAAGAATAAAGATATATCTTAAAATAGGAAGGTCCACGAAAAGATTTGTATTTTTTTAATCCATTTGTTTTGTTCTTACATACATGTTATATGTATGTTTCCAGCTTGTTGCTTTCGTCAGAGAACATGTGTGGCACAAGGGGTTTTTAATGGGGTACTCAATGAGACTTGAACTCACCCTTCTTTCCTGTATAAATGACCCTTGGTTGGTCAAACTGGTTTTTATAGGGGTCGTGGTTCCTCTTTCTTGGAGTGTGTTTACTTTGGTCTGCTTTACCCGTCTTTGATATAAGTATAATTTAATTAAGATCCTTTCGAGTTTCCTGATAAGTGTCTTGTTTCGGGTTGGAATTGGTGGATGAATTTACCAAAATTGTCCCGAGCGCTTTCGGACCCTTCATAGGCCATCATCAAGAGTTGCTTGCATGTGTAAAGAGTGTTGTTTTTAAATGAGTTTTGAAAGTTTTGGGGGTTTTATAACATAACAAAAATATGCAAATGCAGAGTTGGATAAAACTGAGTTGCTGATGACTTTAAAAAACAGAACGCTATCAACGGAAATAGAATATTATCAAGAAATACGGAATATTAAAAAAAAAAAACGAAAAACAACATTGTCGCTATTTTCAAAATTAATTCTATTGATCTTAGATTGTTTTTTTTTTTGTTTTTGTTTTTATAAGTAGGGCTTTTAGGATTTGTAATCGTAGCTTATCAATTTTTTTAAAGCGCTCGGGACAAAACATGAACAAAACAAACAATTCTAACGTTTGTTATATGTAATGATACATGCAGATGGATATAACAGCTTCTTACGTGTATGCAATTATAATAGAGCAGAAGAATTATCTAATACTCTTTACTTATCTCAAATACGATGCTTCGATTACAGTTCATTAACTCATCGGAGATTTCACTAATGTCTTTCTCGTTTTCTCTTTTCACTTTTCTTTTACTTATACTTTCTTTTACTTTCTGTAGTCGACCAAAGGTTTTGTCAATTTTTCTGATCATGAACGGCTTCCAGATGAATCTTACGAATTTCTTTTCTTTTCTACTTAAAGATTCTTCAATCTTGATCTGTAAAGCGGTAATTTGCCTTCAGTGAGTTGGCTACATTATTTCTCTTCTTTTGACCTGGATGATTTGGCATCTATCTCGTTTGAAGTTTTTTGGCCAACTACTGTATCTTCAATTCGTATTTCTGGCACGTAAAAATATAACTTTGACACATGTCACCTTTCATCTAATTATCGGCTTTCATATTAAAATTATAACGTCTGTTACTCTTTTCCGCGAAACCACTCTAGATTGGGGAAGGGTAAGTCTCATTTAGACTCCGTAACCCACTTTCAAAACAGGTTAACCTATGCAAACAATCTGCTGCTATCTCCAGGGTTGGGCGGGTATTAATATCTTAGGTATATGTATGAATGGTATTCTTGTGGGTATGATGTGTGTAAATGATGTACATGTATGTACAATACGTATGTCATTATGAATGATAAACTTGTGTGCATAATATATCTAAATATGTGTTTAAGTATGAATAATATGCTTGTATGTATGGCTTGTTTGAGAGGAGTAATATATATGAATATATATATATATATATATATATATATATGTGTGTGTACGTATGATATCTATATCTATCTATCTATATATATATATATATATATAAGAGAGAGAGAGAGAAAGGGAGAGAGAGAGAGAGAGGATTGGAGAATTGTAATTTCTTCTCAAGAATGAATACAAAAATTATATGTAGGATCCAACAATCTTTTATTGCTGGAGCAAACTAAATAGAAAATACTTTTAAAAAAATGATAGACTGAATTAGTGAACAAGAGTGTGAAGAAAAGTCCATTATGATATATATGTGTGTGAATGAAGTTTCTAAGAAATATGAACGTTTGTAAGAGACTTACATTGTTGAGAATATTTTCTAAGTTGTTGGTTGGTTAGTTTCTTTGTTTAATGGTATATCAACCTTTGTAGGTTATTTAATACCGTAGAAAGACACTAGCTTAGGGGATGACAAATACCTGAGGGGATGCAGGACCTTACTTGTCAGTTACGTTAAATTATTAAAAACGCCTGTATGCATATATTTACCAACACCTCCGTACGTGAAGAATGCGACACAAAGTCAGTTTTTAAGTGGAGTTTAACAGGTTTGAATACGGAGTTTTCCTTCTCCTAGACAGGTTACCATACTAAGGTTGAAGTGCCTAGTCAGCTAATAGCTATCGGGTGAATAATTGGTGAATAATTTGTAGCGGAAGGAAATTTCGTATTTTGGTTTGGCGCGTAACTTAATTCGACGCTTAATTTCACCCAATCCGGATGAATTATCCAATTTACCGGATCTCCTTTCTGGGCAGCAGAAATTGGGGAAGCTGCCAAACCCAGTCTCTTTGGCTGAACAACTCCGTTCAGTGCAGACGTCTCACTGGCGGTTCTTCAATAGCAGCAGCAACATGGACACATGAGGGAACCTATCTAATTTATGGATCCCTTGCGTCTATTACTTTTAGACCAAGGGATCCCAGCTGAATATGAATTAGATAAATTCAATACGCCACACACAGGAACAACTTTATTTCACCCCCATAATTGGCTATGTCGATTGCGATGCCGAATCCTGCTCTGACACCTAGCCCTTATTTCACCCTCGGGCCACATTTTCACGAGACCACACGCTTCTCCCTGAAATAACCAGAAACACAAACTCACGGTGACTCCAAAGTTTATTTCCTCTAACGGCAAACATGACTTTCGCTACATACTGCGAACATACTTCCCTCGCACATCCAACAACACACGCTGCTATCTCAACTTATAACTCCATTTCGTCTCCTTTTCCACGAGGCTTGCAGCCACAGATCTATTTCCTTTCGCGAATCAATGCCCCCGCTAAGAGAGTCGGTCACTCACTGACCAATCAACTGGCAGAGCGCATTAATTCCTTCTTCCTCTCAAGAACTATTTTTCTAGTCCCTTTTGGTAGAACGGACAAAGTCAGAGAGCCTTCAGCCAGCAGTAGAAACACATCTCTCTCACATGACTGCCACTGATTCCACTTGGAACTCTTCGCTCACTGCTGCTAGCTTCAAACTGACCAGCGACACAAAAGGGACACTTTCTCACTCTCACTTCTTTACGCCTGCTACTATAATAAACCTTTCTTTGTTGTGTTGTTAAAAAGAAGTTTCGTTATTCATCTGTGTTGCCTAATAATATATAGCGTTAGAGAAATTAACCATTTCCCGAAACACTAAAAAAGAACTATCCTAAAAACATTTCGACTTCGTACAACTCTCTTCTCTCCTTTATTTACTTTTAAAACTTAGCGAGGAAGTAACCAAACACACACACGCACGTTACAACCTTTCCTAGCTAAAAATAAACACAATATCACTACTACAGATTCATATCTTTTCCAAGGATGTTGGCGCTATGTGAAATGCAGTGTCGTTCAGGATTTGAACTCGTGTCGCCATGTTCATTTCCTAAGACGGTAACCACTATACCACTGTTATATTGAGCGTATGGTGGCAAGGAAAAGACAAACACAAGTTGAAGGTTTTAAACAATTATTATTAACAAGGAAGGAAACACAAGGTGATAAAACGAAGAATCAACTGTACAAATTTTGTACCGTACAATCTCCAGTGAGTTAGCGAATCGAGAGTGTGTGTGAAACCAGAGTTCGTACGATCACATGTTATAAGTTACAAAAACTCACTTGTTAAGTATGGTGGAAAGAGGGTGGTAAGGATACCAGATGATCTCAGTGGTAGTAGCAGTCGTGGACGGGGCGGCGTTGTAGCCAGATCAGCAGTCGTTCACAGCAAATGGCGCGTTAAATCCGTCCGGGTTCAGATGAGCTCTTTATGGCCGTAGCTTGTTCCAGCGTTCCACCCTCGTTATTTATCGATGCGTCCCACCAACGCACGAATATGGCACAAGGCCGTTTTTAAGGTGGGTCCGGTCGCAGGGCCGAAGCCCAATCGCGTCCGGCAAGGCCAAAAATACCTTCAGCCCCGTCGGCATTCCCCTTTTGGGGGCGCCGGGTAATACCTCCCGAAGGGGGTAAAAGCTTGGGGGGATGGCCCCCTGAGGCCAGAGGAAATCTCCAGTGCCGAGGCACACCCGGCAGAACGGCCCAGAGGTAAGATGGCCTACCGAATGCAACCCAACAACTGGAGAGGAGGGTCACAAACACCCTAAAAAAGAGCGTCCACCCTCGTGGTCAGTCTGATGTCTTTGCAGATCCTCGCTTCTTATCAAGTCGGTTCTGGGAATTTTTTAGGCGGAAGATTTATGATTGGCTGAAAAAAGGCATTTTGTTAAATTGAATTAATTTCTTGCATTCTCGTCCGGAAGTCCTGCGTAGAGCCTCTTGCGCAAAGACGCATCACGTGAGTGTTTTTTTTATTTTAATGAAATCGCGAATCGGGAGATCTGAATCCTGTTATGTAACACCACGAACACTCCTAGGTTCGAAAAAAGCTTACGACACAGTGTATAGTATATATATATATATATAAATGTCGTGTTGTGTTGTGGACTTCAACAAATAACAGGAACACAGAAATACTGGAAACAAATGATATTTTTAAAAAAAATTTATTATAAGTATTATGGTCTCTACCAGAGAGAAAGAGAGAGTGGGTGTCATTAGTTTACAATTATTCTAGTATCGGAAGCACACTTTTTGTAAGAGTTTTTTGAGAGTATCGGTGCAAGTAGATAACAAAAAGGAAATGACTCACCCGAATATTTTGTATTTCTTTCTTTTTGGTGGAGATGGTTTCTCATCCGTCTTGAGATGTGGCCG
>CAUZXS010005278.1:0-43544 GCA_963585895.1 Sepioteuthis lessoniana | reverse complement strand
GTTTCTTCTATTACTAAAATTCTCATTATGTTTGTATTTGATGAAAAAAAAACAAAACAAAAAAAAAAACACATAATACCAAAATATTTTTGGAACAATAAACTTAAAATACTCAACTTCCAATTTAAAGCATTTTAAGTGTATTGTTCGATTATCTGGGAAAAAAATGGAAATAAATCAGTATGAAAACATATAGAGAGGAAAAAACACAAGGTCTTCAGAGGATGATTTTATTTGTAGAAATATTTGTTAACATTTAACGCTTCAGTTTTAAACCTTCATCATAGCATAAGTTATTAAATGAAATGAAAATGTTGGCAAATATTTCTATGAATAAAATCATCTTCCGAAGACCTTGTGTTTTTCAGTTCTACATTTTCAACATTGTTCTATTAAAATAAAGCTATTTTCAGTCCAATTTGTAACCGAATGATAATTTTCTGAGGTCAATATTTACATCAAATGTTGTCTTTAATTTTCCCCATTTTCAATATAACAGAAAAACGCTAATTAGAATCCTTCACTCCTTCCAAAATAACAGTATCAATATAATCATGAACTGCTATTTCAACTGTTAATTTTTTTAACCCAAAAGACAAAAAGACCTAGTTTATGGTGTGCTTTGCATCAATGGAAAAAATGTATTCCAAAATTGATTGCTAATTTGCTTCTGTTTACATCAACAGCAGATTAGTAAATCCTGATGTTTAATGTTGATCCTGAGATTAATAATTAGTCAACCTTGGGATTTTTATTGACAACATCATATGAACCAAAATGAAACATCTTACTTTAATTCTGAATGAAGTTGTTTGCATTTCACTTAATGCTAATGCTCATGGGAAAAGCATGGATCCATCTCTTCACTATCCCAGCTGTGGGTAGTAAAACAGACAGGATTTTTTAGACGAGGTACATCAACTGATTTAGAAGTAACCAAGTTTAAACCAGCAGTACTCTGCAGAAAATTTGACCTTGTTTCATATCCTACCTAAGGTGAAGGAGTTGGATAAATAGATACTTTGATCAATTCAATAATTATTATGAATCAAACAGGTTGAGTTAAAACTGTATGATTTCTCTAATGTAACAGAAAAGTTAAAAAAAAAAAAAAAAAAAAAAAAAAAGACATAACACAGTTGTTGATTTCAATTTGGCTATATCAGGTAAAAGAGTTGAAATCAACATGAAGTAAGCGTTTCCTGTTGCGGCATGATTGTCTGTGTGGAAGGAAAGTCAGAAAAGGAATGCAACAAATCTTTTTCTTTTCACAAGCTCAAAAAGCTTTGATTACTTTTGTTCTCTTATCTCCTGAGTGTGGAGATGGTATGATTTCAGTCAAATTCATCTTACTACAACTGCATCTTCTCTCCCTACCATCACTCCAATACAATACCTTTGAGTGAAAGCTAGTTTCAACTCCAAACCTTACTTTCTAACTGACTGTGTCTCTTCATATATATTTCAGTACTCAGCAATCATGTCCTTCATTCTGCTCCACTTCTAAATTATCTCATGAGTACATCCAAAGTAAGGTAATTCAGTTGATTCGAGTGAAGGATATGATCACGGAGAAGCAAAAGCAGAAGTTTCACAGAGCCAGTCATATTGCAAGGTTCCCAGACAAGTGAACCCATGCAGTTGTCAAGTGGTGTCCAAAAGACCAGAAATAACCACTTAGATGGCCTCCACAATAATGGGAATATGCAATCATCAAGCAATTTGAGCCTATATGGAGAAGGAAAGGGAAAAAATAATAATAATCAAGAACAGAATAGATGAACATTGTGGCTAGCAAAGTAAAAAATATCAGACAACCTGGTCAATAAAATGTGTGTGTGTATATATATATAAATATATATATATATATACATATATATACATACACACACACACCATATCAATTAAGTCAGTAAATAGACGTAAACAGAATAATCCAAAGGGAATGCTCAATGCAAGGCTAATTAATATGTAAACAATAAAAAGAAACCTGTTATACTCATATGAAATGGGAGTTTTTCCCTTTTATGTAGTAAAAGAAAAATGATAAATTCAGGTTATATGAAGAGCAGGTTATTGAGTTTTAGGTATAAATGTCAAGCTAATATTTGGTTGGTTGGTGTTTTATGATGTAACAACCCTCATGAGTTATTTAAAACAAAATCTATATATATATATATATATATATATATATATATATATATATATATATATATATATATATATATATATATGATTTATACACAAATAGTTGGTAGATAACTTTATTTTTGAAATAGTTGCTCAAGCGCATTTGTTTGCACACAGTTTAAATAGTTTCAAGTATTACTATTTGATATTAGTAATTCAATTTATCACATATTCCTATATAATACAAATAATTTGCATGCATCCATATGGTTTCAAATAACTAATAATAATAATCCTTAGTAAATTATTGAACAATTCTATTTAACCCATAGATAGCATCCTAACAGATACTACCAGTCCAGGACAAAGTGGATGTGGGAGTAATGGCAATGAAGTGGGTACTCCACATTCCATAAAGCTCCAGAACAGGAGACTCACAATCAGATCTAGTCTAGTGTCACACCCAAGACACCCAAGCAAATATGGCTAAATTGTCATATTTTTCATAAATACTTCATGTGGCATTATATCAAAAATAGTAAAAAAAAACAAAAAAAAAAAACCTATTAGCAGACACTAAGATTTTACATTGTATAATCTATATTATAACTAGATAATTTATGAATCCATTAGGCTCTCGCTATAACAGCAGTCCATAGTAATATTGATGGTTCTGTTTAAGAAGGAATTAAAAATCATTTTAATAGCATTTCATAGTTATCTTCATTAAATAAAAAATTTGAATGAGTAAAAAAATGACATTCATTACAAATACAGACCACACAAAATTATCACTCAGTTTCAAATTAGGCTGGAAATTACTTTTTTCTTTAAGAATATTTTAAATATATTGCTTTAATAAAAAAAAAGATTGATGTGATATGCCATTTTTATTGAGTTACTGTTACATACATATATACAAACATAATGAAAATTTTACTAAGATACATAAATTTTTTAATATTTCTATATTACTGTAACATAGCAAAAGTACATTGTAGCAGGATTTTTGTTAGTGTAATAGCATTCAAATGCTTATTCTTGGAGAGTAAAGCAATTTGCAATCCAATTTGAAAAGTGTGGGATTACATTGTGATATTCATAATTTCATAAGGAAAATAACTATTAAGTACTAACTATAGAGTACTTCCCCTTATATATTTATTGGCAATTATAATATAAATTTTATAAATTGGTTATGATTTATTATCAAATTTAATGAGAGCCAAAAACAAGTCTTCAGATGAGTTTGATTTTTTTTTCTGTTATTTTCTTCAATCATCTATTTCATTCAATATGGCATATTGTAAAATTAGATAAAGTCTTTTTACAAATAACCTTCAAAAAGTAATGCTGAATAACCTTGCTAGTTAGATGAGAAAGTACTTTTTGAACAGCCAAAAAAAATTTAAAAAAAAAAAAAAAAATGCAATCTCTGATTTATATATGGTTTTAGAATTAGCAAAATAAGAAGCAAAAAGTAAACTTATACTCATGTAGTTGATAGCCTGACAAATACATACTCATCATAAAAAAAATGAAATAGAAATGTCTCAAGATTCAGAAAGAAATCTGAGACAACATTTACTAAATTCAATTAAGCCTAGTCTCACTTTATTGATCACAAAGTTTTATTACCAATCATCTAAAAACATCAATTATGTAGCAATGATCACATACTTGTCAACAAAATTGACACCTATTAACAAAAACTAATTCACAAAGAATGGTTTGATGATTTTTTTAAAATTTATATAATTAAAAAGAAATAGAAGTGGACTCAGCTACCAGAGTTCAGATCCTGATCAAGGCTGTTTGTATTTCATGTAGCACTAATACCCTTAAGAAAGATATGAATCTCACTATTCTGCCTTTAGCTATGGGTAAAATTGTGGGGCAGACTGGACTCTTTAATCTTGGTGTAGCAACCAGTCTAGGTGAAGGAAAACAATTGAAACTAGTTGTAGATCTGAAGAGGGATGGGTTCCACTAGGCTATTCCTGTCCCAGACACACAACATAAGTAGCACTCCACAACCAAACCAGGGTACAGGATCAGTGATGATGATGAGTGATAGATTACTTGATTTTTAGCAGATTCTTAAAATTGCAAGTATATTTGGCACTGAAAAATGTTACAATTTATTTTGGGGGGAAAATTAAGCTACAAATTTCAAAACCAAATGAGTTTATTTATAATTCTATCTTTTTTTTCTTTTAACTCATTAAAAATTATTAATTTTATGGAAATTGATTAAAACCTCATATGTGATTGAACATTTTTTTTATGAGCGTGTCAATAGATGTTAATATATTGATAATTATAGTGTCATATGTAAATATACTTCATTTTGAAAATATCCCAATTGTAAGTTTCTCTCCAGTGTTAGAACATTCTATCACTGAATGAAAGTTTCAGTTAGCAACTTAAGCCACAACCATAGTGTGTTCAATTATTACAGATCAGTTAGAAATAGGAAAAAGGGGAAATTGAAATAGAACTAAAAAAAAATCAATGATGGCCATCTAATATAGATAATTGGTTATAGAATGTGAAAAATATTTTCATTAATTTATTGATTTTAACGACAAGTCAACTTGTCTTGGGTTATTTAATACCAAGAGATTAGGCAATCACATTCATTGTAAATTCATATTGAGTTTTTTTTTGCACACAGTCCTATCAAATATGAATAATTTTTAAACAGATCTTTTTGACCTTTAGATGGACTACCACTTTGGGTCAGAGTGGACCTGGTAGTAATGGCAATAAAGGGACACTCTAGACTTCCAAAATCTGGAACTTCATTATCTGATGCAGTTTATAAGTGTCATATCCAGGACACTGATATAAAAGAAATAAAGATAACAGATTGTTATTTAGATAAAATCAATAAGAAATTTAGATCAACATTTGTCTGGACTGTACTGTTAGGGAAGTGACAAATTGACTAAATCTTTCATCTTGTTGCATCATCAGAAACAGATCAGAAAGGTTACTAATCAAAATCAAGGTAGGATATTAATCAGCAAAATACTATGAATCTTAATAACTTACAAACACGTACATATAACTCATGAACTGGTTTGGTTTCCATTGTAACAGTGGTCCATGACAATTTTGATCCTTCTAATTAGGAAGAAGTGTAACATTCTAATTAGCATTTCATAATTATATTGAGAATTTATACAATTAAAAAAAATCATCTTCAGCATGAATGCAAACCCAATAAAAGTATCAGTTTCAAATTTGACAGGAAATTGCTTTATTCTTTAAGAGCACTACTTAATAAAATTATTGCTATGGTATGTTGTTTTTGCTGGTTTATGAAAATTTTAGTGGATAGATAGATAGATACTTGATGGATAATTCTATCTTTCCAGTGGTGCGTGAGGGTGTTCTGGTAAAAAGTTAGGATAATGAACGTTCATTTTCAAGTTTGGAACAAGAGTATTTTCCCAATTTCCATTCCCCACCTTTTCAGCCTTGTGCCAGATTTTTTGTAGGCACAATCAAAAGATTTAAACCAGTTATATAATCTTTAAATAAGTTAAAAACACTGAACTTCATTCATCACCAAAACATTTTTTCTTTTTTTAAATAATTACCAAACAATTATCATTACAATAGTAATAAAAGTTTTGTCTATTTCTCAAAAAATTGTTTTAGATCAAAGATAGGAAAATATTTCAGTTCATATTTGTGCGTGTAACTCAAAACAACAAAGCAAATTACATGTACGAAATATTATCTACTTAAGAGACTATATTTATAAAGTGTACTGATATTTCTTTCTTTCTCCTCAAAATTTGATAATGCATACTTCTGTAAGCCATAATGTTGTACTGCATAAAAATGATTTTTAAAATAATTAGAGAAATTAAAATAAAATATAGCTTGTTTACATTTGTACAAGAATTTAGGAAACAAAATCAATGTGGAAAAAATCATTTGTTTTTCTGACAACTATAAAATTTATAACTAACAGGAAACTTTAAGAATGCCTCTTTCAAAAATTATTACGAAAAAAGAAATTGGTGGAAAAATGATCTGATCTTGAATTTTCTCCTTTATATATATATATATATATAGCTAACTGTAACTAGGCAAAAACAGCTGCGAGATTTTTAACAGGGCAATAAACTATACTTTACAGAATAAAAAATTCCAGTTCAATTTGAAACAGGATGTCTGATAATTTTATGGGTCTTCATTCATACCGAATGTCATTTTTTTCAAAATCATTTTAATTGCTGGAGTTGAATAAATGTTATTGTTCATTCATTATAATCTTTTACTCCTACTTTAATAAAAGTATCATGAACATGGGTCGTTGTTACAATGTTAATTTTTTAATGAATAGTTGATAAAATAACAGATAAGAAAAGAAATAAAAAGCGTTGTAATTAATTCTAATTATGTCAACTTCTTTAATAGAAAAAAAATAAATTAAATTGTTAGTAAGTGTGGAAACACCCTAGATTATGACAAACCTGCCCCACTCAAATTAAATTAGCTATTACAGAAAAGAAAAAGAAAACTATGAGAAAAAAAAGACACACCTCTTTCCTTCCTGTTTTGTAAAAAAGTACAACAAACAAAAAACATGACTACAGATTACATGACTTTCTCGATATTGTGATATTTTTGTTTTTCTGTTTTACATCAGGCATTTAAGTTTGCTTTTTAAAACGTGATTTAACAATTTAGATCTACCAATAGCTTAAAAACATAAACGTGCTACTTTTAACGTAACTTAATATAACATTAAAAGTTTAGGTCACTCAGAAGGAAAATAAACGAGAAAAAAGTCTGTGTGCATGTGCGCGCACGATGGTGATTCCACATAATCATGTTTTTTCATTTTTTTTTTTTTTGCCAATGTAAGAATATGAGACAAAAATCACTTAGATCGGGATTTTTTTAAATTTTTTTATTTCTTATAAAGTATGTACTGTGTGAGTTTTTCCTCTCACTGAACTATGAGAGAGAGAGAGGCAACCAATCAAGGTCATTAGTAGTATTTCTGTTATTTTACATACATTGAAAATGTAACTCTCATACTCGTACAGGTGTCTGTTTTTAGGGTCTTACTATTCGCGGCTGTTTATCTTGCAGTAGAAAATCTTCAAAATAAGATTTTAAAAGATAACTGTTCAAATCATGAAAAAAGAAATTAATGAATGATTTAAAAAAAAACCCAAAAAACATAAGTGCACACTACACCAGAATTAGTACTGTATTTAACATACCAGCAGTACCTATCAAATTGTTCGTTGCCAATGTTTCTGCTTTTTTTTTTAAATACAACTTGACCAGCCAGCTAGCTAGTTTTAACTTTAGTAAAGCCAGACAACTGATATGCTAATATTAGATCTAAAACAAAAATCAAACAATGATTAGTTTAACTTTTTCAAAATAGTATTTTTTTTTTTAATCTAAATATTAAAGAAAATTATTTTATTTAAGACAGTGAAGTTACTCTAAAAGACTAGCGAGTGAGTAAAATCTTATTTATTTAGCTAATTCTGGCTTCTAAAGTCTATGGATGAGAACACGTTAATGAATATAGTTTTATACTGATCGAAATGAAGTTAAATTGAAATAATGACATTGATTGCAGTCGATAAAGAAAAAAATATTAGGTGATCACAACTCTGAATTTAATGACGAATGGCAACGTTAGGACATACTTTTTTTTTCTTTTTCAAATTTAAGAGAGATCTAATAAAGTCTAAAGAATACCAGTGTCAGTTGCTAAAAATAAACAAAATACTGTGACTAGCATATGATCTCGAGTGAATTCTATTTATTTTAATCAAATAATCTTGAGTCTGCAGGAAAAAAAACCCAACAAAAAACAAAAAAAAAAAAACGAGAGAGAAAAAGTGATTGACACCATGTGTTATAAATTTAGGCTACGAATATTTCGTATTAAAAATGTTTACTTTTCGTATAAACAAAATTTAAACTTTCACGTATAGTTCTTTAAAACTGATTTTATTTACTGTTTCCATGTAAACATTTGAGTTTAAAAAACTTGTTTTTTTGTACGATATAATAACGGTTTTTGTAGTTTCTTGCGTCATGTAGCAAAATTTAGAAGAATTAAATCAATGTAACGTCATGTTTAAGACGAACGAAAGGAGAAAAAAAAAATCTAAGCAAAAGTCGGCAACAAAAACATTCTAAATAATCTTTTTTAGAAATAACAATAAAAATCCTTTATTTTATTCATCGAAAAATTTCCTCTTATTTTTTTTATTAATATAAATTACTATTGTTTAATGTTTAACGTTAAATAAGGCGTCTTTTTTTTAAAGACAAAGATTGAAAATTTGTTTTTTTTCTTCCTTTTAATTTATTTATACAGTATAAAACTTAGTGCTTATCAGATGTCGATCCTTTAAAACTTTTTTTTAGAGATAATCTCTCCCGATTTTTTAAGCATTCAGCTGACTGAAATAAAAACAGCAAAAGAAATACTACCTTGTTGCATATTTAAACCAAAATATTTTAATGGTTATAAAAACAATAAATGCATCGAAAAGTAAAGCTATTCTTCCCATCTTTTTTAAATTAGATATTTTTTAAAAAGCAATCGTCACATAAAAAACATAATCATATCATCAGGGTGGGGAGTAACATCAGTCACAAGAAAGAGATTTTGGTTTTGATGGAGTAGATTCCTATTTTGGACCTGATTGCCACAAGATGGGGATCTGAATAAAAGTAGTTAGGTGATTTAATAATAAACCATACAAACCTCTTCTCTTCGCTTTTGCCATCTGCCACATGGACTTTCTTCTAATACTTCACTTAAATCGTCCGATTCATCGCCGCTGTCTGCTTTTAAATCCGGTCGAGTTTCAGCTTCTCCATCGGCCATCATCAACAACAAAAAGAAAAACCCCACTCACTTCACTCGACTCGACTCAAGTGAATGGTTAAAAAAAAAAAAAACGTAATTTTTTTTAGTTTAAGTTATAGACCCCTCAATTTTCAATTTTTGGGTGGGTACTCTGTTTCTTGGGATGACTATTTTTTAAATGCTAAATGGTTGTTTAAAACCAGATTATTAGACTTCTCGTAATCCCCCTTACACATCCAAGAAAAGGGCGTCGTGGTTAGAACTTGAGTAAATGCGTCATGCAAGGGCAGATAACACTGTAAAAAAAGTTAACAGACAGGGGCAGTTAATAATTTTTTAAATAAAAATTACATTTTCAAAAACATTTTTATTGATCAGCTAAGAAAAAGAAAAAAAAATATTTTGGGTTCTTATTTAAACAAATATACGCGTTAGTTTAGAGTTTAATATTCAAAATATGCCGATTCATGTTCAGTGCTGCGCTGACGTCACGTGGTATTGCTAACTCAAACCGCGAAATAGAATGCACGTGTATACACCGCTGTAGCTTTGTTGTGTTAATATCGTTCTCAACTAAGCTACATTTTTTACACCGGTCGCGGCTATGGGAGTCTATCTTTCATCCCCAATCACCGAAAAGTTTTCGGATGATGGACAAGGAAGGAATTTCAGCTATGGAGCATCATCCATGCAAGGATGGAGACTAACGCAAGAGGTAGGTAGCCATCTTCGTCGTCACACAACTCCATAACACATATTTCCTCCTTTTTATTTCTCCTCTTTTAATCACTCAAACTGTCAAATTCTCCGTTTAAAATAGCAATAACTGGCTAGTACAGAGTGATCATTCGAGTTCCAAGACTTTAAATTTTGTAATTTATCATCCATTCAGGTAGATATACGCACTGACTTTGACTGGTTTCCGACCAAAAACTGTAGTTGCACTACTACTAGTAACTCCAATTGTAGACTTAAGTGTTTTTAACTCTTTGAATTATTTACTTTCTATTTGATTTTATTTTTTTAATTAAGAGGATATTAAAGCTGGGCGTATACTTTCTCGATAGTTTAGTTTTAAAGGCTTCGTTTATGTTCTTTTTTTTTTTTCTAACTCGAGTTACTTATGTTCGTTGCACGAGAAAAAAAAAAAAAGATTAAAAAATATAGCGTGGCATCCATTTCTTTATACTTACAATTGCTGATGATTCTGTTTTGTCGATTTTTTTTAAAAAGAGACCTCTTGTCTTATTAGAATAGTACCATACACACATGGTCTTTATCTTTCTTTCCTTATTCCAGCTCATTTCCATTATTGATTTAGTCATCTTCCCTCCTTTTTTATTTTTATTTATCTTTTTACTGTTGGAGTTTGTTTTTTTTTGTTTTTTTTTTGTGTTGTTTTTTTCTTTTTTCAGGTAAAGATAAAAATAAGCTTAACAATTTGTATAGAGTAAAAAAAAAAAAAAAAATCAAGTTTTCCCTATTTTCTTTTTCCTTTTACCCACTTGGTTTAAGTGATTTTTTTTTTTCTCGAGGAGGGAGGAGGAATCATTAAATTATTGTACTTCAATTTTAGAGATCTTCGATATATATATATATATATATATATATATATATATATTTTTTTTTTTTTTTTTTTGTAAAAGTATGACATCAAGTTTAGTTTAGATTTTTTAAAAATATTTATTGTTTAGATTTGTTAAGATGAATTTACGTGAAATTATGAGCTTTTAAATCTTATCGTCACATTAATTTCAAGATGGGAGACTGAACCGATCGAACTAATCTACATGACGGCAATCCTAAAATTGTCAGATTTTATCTGGAGGAAGAGGCGGCTTTTTTTTTCTTCTATAACTTTGAGGGGGTGATGAGAGGAGGTATCCTTCAATCCTATGAAATTTAAGTTTAATTTTCCCCTTTGCTTACCTATTGAATTGTTCAGAAAAAGAATTGATAAATTGTTGGTGAAATTGTTGAACAGGACGAAGTAAATCTAAGAAATTGTCTTATTTTCTTTTTCTTTGTAGTTTTTAACTTGGAGCTATTTTCTTCTGAAATAGAAATGAACAAGCACCTTATTCTAATGCAATTTTATCGGATATAAATGTTCTATTGCTCATTAAAAACTTCAATCTTATTTTTTAACTTTTTTTTCACTTGAGATTATAAAATACCTTAGAGTTATTTTATTTATTTATTAGTATCGATCGGTGTCCGGCACAATGATATTCAGTAGTTACTAGATTTTTCCGTTAACTTTTTTGCTTTTTTCTTTCTTTCTTACATCTATCTAGCAAATGATATACCTTATTCACTGTTACACAACTTTTTCGCAGTTTTGCTTAGTATTCTTTAATCAAAATACTAGAGAATCTATATACTCGCTGGAAAACTACAAAAATAAACACTTGTACATTTAAAAAAAATCAACATAAAATGTTTGGTCACGTGATAGTTATAAATCTTGAAGACAAGTTCTCGTATCATTTTCAAATTTTTAGCATGCATGCATAAATAAATAAATGATGACTTGAAAATTAAAAGAAAAATTGTGAAAAAACATCTGTTCTTTAAATCTTGGGGGGGGGAAATTGCTATTGTATGACCAAGAAGTTTGATTAAAAGAAATATCTGAACATGTTTTGTTTGTTGATAAACATAAAATAAAAACCTAGTAACAATGGGGATAATGGTATTACTAATACAATTGTATCGACATTAAAATTAGTATTTCAAGTTGCAATGCTAAATTTTGTTGCTACTTAGTAGCAACAAAATATATTGAATATAAAGATCAGTTTTCCAGTCTTTTGAAGAAGAATAATGAATCAGATTAGAACTTTTTGCAATGTTAATTCGTTATGATCACAGACTGACTGTATCACATTAAACTGTTAAACGAATGGTAAAAAATATTTAACAAAATTTTCTCATCAACCAGACCTACAGTCGTTAATATCGAACTAAACTGAAGGTCGAGCAAGATCCTAACATTATTAAGTGAAGTAAAAATTGCAATGATTTATCGACGAAAGCTTAATTTACAGAGATATTAATCCTAATTAATTCGAATTTGTGCGAATTAGCTGTATTTTTAAAAAAATGTCAATAAAACGTGTTTTTGATGTTACTCATAGGGTTAGTTCAGTTGTTAACTTAAATTAATTTTGTTTAAAAAAAACCCCGAAAAGCCTCTTCGTAGTTTCTAACTTAAGATTAATAACAGCACCTTCATATTTAGGGGTATATATATATATATATATGTATGTGTATATATATATATATATATATATATATATATATATATATATATATATCCCCAAAAAATCGTATGCTGCTAAACATGGAAACTGAATTTTGTCAATTATAAAAATGTTATTACCTCCCTTGCGTGACGAAAGTTGCCATTTTTAAATTGAATTTTTTTTGGGGGGGCTCTTTAAAAAAAAAAAAAAAATTTCCCCCTTTTACTTTTCTTTTTTTTGCTGTGAAAACATGGAAATATTCACGACTTGAAAAAATAGTACCAGAGATAAGAAGGAACGTGCTTTTTTTAAAAAATTTTTTCAATTGTTACTCTTTAAAAAAAAGGAAAACATCTGCTGATTCAAAAATGGTCAACATTAAATTTTATACCCTACAAAGACTTCATTCATCAAAAGAAACCACGGTCAAATTATTATGTGAGTAACTACTACTGACAATAATGTTACTGTCTTCTGATTGGTGGTAAATAATCAAAATAACTGTAAAATTAAATATCAGTAACAGATTTTATTTTTTGTATTTTTAAAATCTTCAGGTTTTTTTTTATGTTCCTTAGCATTTTTCATATTTTTGCTTAAGTAAAAGAATGAAATCACAAATTTTAAAGATTCTTCAATCTTGAAAATTTATTTGTGAAACTTTGAAAGTTACAAAAATAAACAAAGTTGTTTGAATTCAATTTTCTTGAAGTCTAATTTTTGCTGTATATTGTGAGATTGGTCAACTGATCAGCATTGCGTCTTACTCAATTTTATTAACTTTTGTAAAAATCCAGGTATATTTTTAATTTGTTTAGATCTTTAAATACTTCTGGCAGGACATACGATATGCTGACTGTATCCCTGCTGAGGAATAAGACCCCTACAAGAAAAAGCAGGTCTTGGTAAGATACTAAACGGTATCTGATGGTAAAACTCCAGATTTAGGGAATGTCTAGTACTCCCAGGCTCACTCCAACCTGGAATGGTCATACATGTTAGGGTCCCCTCTATGGGTCAAATAGATTTGTTAAAAATATTTGTATTTAATAGGAATATTTGGTACCATATAACTATAAATTATTCGTATTAAGAATAGTTACTTAAAGCTATAATTGTTTACTAAGGATTATTATTAGTTATTTGAAACTATATAACTGTGCAAACAAATGACTATTATTTGATAGAAATAATTATACAATATCATATGATGGTGAGTTAGCTAGGAATTCTTGAAACCATACAACTGTATACAAATTATTTGTATTACGAATACTTGATATCATAATTATGTGCAAAAGCCCTTAAACAACTATACAAAGCATTTAGATATAAATGTACAAATAGCACAATTCACTAACTTCTTGGCATGAAATAACTAGATGAGTTGAGATGCCATTAAAATCAATCATTTAACAACTTGTTAAAAGCTTTAAATAGTTTTAGAATATGGATTGAGGGTTAAACAAAAATTCTCAGAATATAACTGAAACTTTAAAGTCATTGAAATATTAAATCCTAAGAATGTAATTGTATGTTTTATCTTAAATGATAGTTTACAATGTAGAGTTCCTACCAATTACTGATTTAATCCTATGGTATTGTTATGTTATAAAAATCAACATGGGGAAACAACCTCTTTTTTTTCAATAGATTCAAAAGTAGAAAAGTTAATATCTATTACAAATAAGCAAGTAATTTCATATTACTTACATTAGTTTTTTGGTTAATGTGCAAAACTGAATTTTATTATAGCCAAGCAGTAACCTACCTGTATGTTTTAATGTCAATGATATAGCAAGGAATATTTCTGCTCAAGCTCACATATGCATCTACTATTAATGCTTGGTAAGACTATTACACTTATCATTGAATTGAAAATGTTTGCTTGTATACCCATTTTCTTACAATTATAAAGTTCATGGAAAACTAACTGAAATAGACTTTCCAAATTGCATTTTAACTTGGGGTCATTTTTTATTGCTTCATTTCTTAGCACCTCTCTTTATCTTAATGTTTACAGTGAGTAAATTGATTTTACTACTTGCAAAATCTGAGACTCAACATACAAGTGTGATTTTTTTTTTTTTTTTTTTTTTTTTTTTTTTTAAGTAAAAGAACTGTTGATTGATTTGATACTTGTATTTTTAGACATTGAATTAGTAATGTGATATGTTAAAGTACTTAGTTTTCTGATAAAGATATAACTGGAAAGCCTATTGGTATCATTATTAAGAGGGATTGAGTATACATTTCAATTATTTTTTTTTTTATTGCCATGGTCTTAGAATTCAGATTAACTAATGTATATTTTGTACCTGAAGGATCAACACTGGTCATGAAACTGGTTGTGATTTGAAGGTTTTTAGTTTTTAATCATTTTTTAATTATTGCTTTGTATGATTTATATAGTGTATGTAAGTTTCTAAGTTTCTTTTGCTAGTTGGTTAATAAAGTCACTAAACATTTTGTTAAAAAGTTAAAATGAGAAATTTCCACGGCATCCTCTGCTTCTAGCAAAGTAATACAACTAATTCAGTTCTGAATATTTCACTTAACCATTTTTTGACAAGAATTTTAAAATTTATTTTATTTTTAGGATGCCCATAACTGCCTTGCAGATTTTGATGAGAACACCAAAACAGCCATGTTAGCCGTGTATGATGGACATGGAGGTAAGACGTTTAGCATTATTATTTTTCCCTTTGATAATATCAAGTTATGTTTTTTTCCTTTTTGCTATATTTAAACACACTTTTTAACATCAGACCTATAAGAATTTTTGTCTGAATTTGAGAAAAATTATTTGCATTATATACTCATTGTTATAGTCACAGCATATGCTTTCTAGCTGAAACCAAACTTAGGACATCATAAATTTGTTTTAATTTCTTTCTATTTGCAAATAAGATCGTTTTGATTTTTGAGACTTTTTTTTTTTTTCTTTTTTTTTCTTTTTTTTTAAGATGTTATTTGAGCTGAATGGTTTTTTTTTTTATGTCTGTGTAATTGAGAAATATTCAAAACAAAAAAAAATTAAAATTGCTCAAATCCCTGGATAGGACCATGAACAAAAACCCTCTAAAGAAACAACTTGACAAAAAATGTAAATATGTGCAATTCTTTAACCTCTGAGCATAAAATCACCCTAGATGGGTTGATATCCCATTAAAATGAAATCACAGGTTATTAAAAATGACTTAAATTTAACAAAAAAAATGCTGGAATAAAAAATAAATTCTATTTTTAAGGTGTGGATTTCAGCTTGTCAATGTTAGATTGCTAATTATATATAATTAAGGCCCAATATATAGTACCATTATAAAAATGAACTAAACCAGAGATAAAGGACTTTTGACCTGTATGTGGCCTTCTAAACCATAGAATCCAGCCTTGTTGAAAGGTCAATTAAACCTTCAAACCTCTAGTTTAGAACCTGATACCACAATGTTTTCTCATAAAAACACACACACACGCTCTCTCAAAAAAGCCATATTTTAATTTTCTAAAATCTTTATTTTTTAGAGTAGATTGTATTAATGAAATTTAGACTACTGAAAATTATGCCATTTAAGTCGACCTTTTAAGCCTAAAAAACTTTCAACAAAACTAGGAGTCAACTTATATGGCCGGGTTAAAATCTTAACCTTTACTGCTGGTTGAGGGGAGTCTCTGTGGCATAATGGCTTTAAGTAATGGACTGCAGTCTTGAAGTAAGCAAGTTCAAACTCCAGTCACAGTATTACATTCACTTTCAGATTAATACTTTTGGAAAAGGTATGAACCCCCCTTTATCCTCCCAGCTGTGGGTGTCACTGCTGTTCTTCTTTACAGGGTGTAAACAATAAATTGGTACTATTTTAATAGTTTAAGAGCTTCTTTAGATTAATTCACAAAGTTTTTTTCTAAATTATTCATCTAGCACATGCCTATTTATTGAAAAAACAATTTTTTTGATGCCTAAAACTTCTGAAATCACTCAAAATACAATAGCAGAATTGTACCGCTCTGGACATGTCCTCAATTTTAAAGTTAGCGAAATATGCTAAGAGAACAGTTTATCGCTTAGTGGTGAAACTTAAAAAGGGAAAAAGTGTTGAATGAAAGACTCACAACCCTAGAAGTGATGAAAAAAAAATCAACTTCTTTCTTAAGTGGATTAAAACGAAGCATTGAAGCAAAGCCTCTTAAATCCATGGCAAAATTGGCAAGGTCATGAAATGTGAGCAAAATGATGATCTCAAAAGCAGTTTGAAAAGATCTGAAAAGGAAATCTTATTGCAGGCAAAGATATTGCATACTTACTGTAAAATCAAAAATCATCAGGATTGAAAGGAGTCCACTGCTCTTAAATCACCTAAAGAATCATGGAGGAGATGTTAGGATCTTAGTGGATGAAAAAAAAATTGTCATAGACGAAAAAACAAATTGTAACTTGTGAATGATTGCAAAAAGCCACAAAGAAGTTCATGCAATGATGGAAAGCAAACATTCAGTCTTGGTCATGGTTTTTTCAGCTGTTGTGAGTGATGGCAGAATTATGCCTCCTGATTTCCTCAAAGCTGGAATGAAAATCAATACTTCATAGTATGTAAAAAATTTTCAAAGAAGTTTTGATGCTTTGGATCAAAAAATATTGCAATTATGAGCGAGTTATGGTCATTCAAGACTCGGCACCTACTTATTTAAAACTGTACAGGATTTGCTTTTGAGAAAATTCCCCCCTTTTGTGCCCAAAGATGCTTGGCCATCTAGCTCCCCAGATTTAAATCCTTGTGATTACTGGTTATAAGTGTCTAATAATGACGTACACACCAGCATTCGGTCTTTAAAGAGTCCAATTAAGTGAGGCTTTCGGTCAATTAATTGTGAGTGTGCTGTGAATGCATGCAAATCTTTCTCAAGATATATTCAACTAGTCATTGATGCCGGAGGATTCCATATTGAATAAAAAAGATTGTAATGGTGTCTATAATAAATCATTTTTAAAAGTTTTATTTTGTAGTACTCATATTATGTTTTTTAAACTTAATTTGTGCCAATTTATCATTTACACCCTGTAAAGATGGTGTTGGCATTAAATAACCCATGAAGATTGATATGTTATTAAAACAAAAAAATCCAAACCAAATGACTGGTTGACCACTCTGTGGTAAAGATTTTGATTTTTAGACCTGCTGTATAAGTTGACCCCTTATTTTGTAGAGAATTTTTTTAGGCTTAAAAGGTTGACAATTTATGCTGCAATTTATGGCAAGTTATTAATTTAAAGTTGAACATTTTGATTTTGTTGTGAACATAATAAAAAAAATTTACTGAATGTGTCTTTTCTAGTAGTCAATAAATATCTATATGACCTTGAAACATGGAAAGTTCCTCTCCACCCACATAAACCTTAGATTAAATCATATAAAAGCTCTATACATCAGTCTTTCAACTGTATTCAATGTCTAAATGGAAATATTTGAGCCTTTTATAATTTAAACATGTTATGTTATTAAAACAAAAAACCCAAACAAAAAGACTGGTTGACCACTCTGTGGTAAAGATTTGGATTTTTAGCCCTGCTGTATAAGTTGACGAGTAGATTGTTCTAATTTGTGTGCGACTTTTTTTTTTTTTTTTTTTACATGTTCTTAATTATTATATCCTGCTATATTTTTGTTTTGTAGGTTCTGAAGTTGCGGAATATTGTGCTTTGCACCTCCCAGACTATGTAAAGAAATTGCCAAGTTATAAAGAAGGACGACTGGGAGATGCACTTCGTGAGGCCTTCCTTGGTTTTGATGCCACATTGATCACGGAAGTTGTTGTGAAAGAACTTAAGATGTTGGCAAATATTGACAAAGGTAATATGTCCTCTTCAGTGCTGTAAATTTGCCAATAACAGAAACAAAGGAAGTGGCCTACTCTATTTATTGCATTAGATTTCTATGTCACTATTGTCTTTTAATGTGAAGGGTTGCACAAAAGTAAACTGTTGCTGAAAGATTTGTTGATATTAATTACACTAGGAGTATGAAAGATTTTGCTCTGTCCTATAAGGCAGGATAAAAAGTAAATCATTTGGTACCTTGCTAAACTACCAGTTCTTTGTCATCTTTCATCTGGTGTCTCAAGTAACCTTGTAAAACTAGTTTTTTTTTTTTTTTTTTTTTTTTCTATTTTACAAGTACTAAATAGCATGCTTGAGTTTCTTTTTAACCTTTCCAAAAATTCAGTGGAAAAAGGCTATTCCCTTCTTGGTTGAGCCAAGAGTTTTTCTGCAGTGTGTGCACTGGAGTATTCCTTAAGTCTTTCTCTCTTTTTCTCTGTAACATATAAGCTGAGCTTAGTATGTCACAAGTTTGTGACACTGTGAGAATCAAAATCACTACGCACAGTCTACTAAAATGACTTGTCAACCATTACCACTTAAAAGTATCTATCCATCTATTATATATACTCATCAGTATAATATAATTGGTGAAAAATGAAATTGCAACACTCTGAAAGATAATGTGGATTTTGACCTGGGTATTGTATGGATCTGTTGATTCACCCCTTAATTTGGAACCTGTGCGTACACTGATTTATATGTGATCATTTAGTATAATCCATCTGTATTACCTGTATGTTTAATGAAATTGGCAATCTGAGTTCAAATCCTGGATGAAGCTGTTTGCATTTTACTTTTGCATAAGTGCCCTTGTGAAAGGCATGAATCCATATCTTCTCTCCTCCTTCCCAACTATTGGTAAATTGTAGAGCAAACTGGGTTCTCTAACCTTGTTAGAGTAATCAGTCTAGGAGAAGGAAAGCTAAATTCAAATTAGCAGAAGCTGTTAAATAAATTGACACTGTGTCACATTTTGCCCATTTTATAGGGGTTGAATAAATACATACCTGTATATTTGATCTTGAGTAAATTAAAATATATTCTATGTCACCCTTTAATTTTCATGATGATCGTGTGCACATATGCCCACAGATACATATATATACACACCAAATGACTAAAGTATTTTTGTCTGTGTATTAATTTTTATTAAAGAATATAAAATCACAAGGATAGTTATTATGAACTTTAAAATCAGTTTTCTTTCTTGATTTTTTTTTTTCTTTCCTCCTTTTGACTGATTGACAATAAAAAAAACAATTGTATGCATTTATTTAATTATACATTAGGTACCTGTAATATAGTTTGGTTTCTTTGTTTAATGGCATATCAACTCTTTTTAGGTTATTTAATGCCAAAGCCATTCCCCTAGAAGAACAGTAGTGGTACTATTTAACCCATAGCTGAGAGGATAAGGGGGTTCATACCTTTCCCAAGGGTGTTTGCCTGAAAGTGAACGTAATAGCGCGACTGGAGTACGAACTCGCGTACTACACCTGTAATATAGACTGTGTCTTGTTGATTGGAGCTGTAGACTGCACCTCTGCAGAGGGGTAAGACCACCTCATCCAAATAATTGTCTTATTTACATTAAACTGCATCTGATTGTCAGACTTCAGTTCCAAAGCTTTGAAGAGTGTGAAGTATTCCTTCGTTGCCATTACTCCCTGGTGTACTCTGACCCATGAATCAACTAGAACCATGAGGGTTGTTATTAGTTACTTGAAATTTTATAGCTATTTGCAAATTATTTATTACATAGGAATACTTGATAAATAGAATTATTAGTGTTAGCAATACTTGAAACCATTTAACTGTGTACAAACGAATGAGTTCTAACGACTTATTTAAAAATAAAGTTACCTACAAACTGTTCACTTACAAATCATATATATAAAAATAGGATTTGGCATTAAGTAACCAACATGACATAAAACACCAACCAACCTGCCTTAGAAAGCATAAAATCAAGAGTATACCGTCCTGTCAGCCGGGCATAGAATAAACTGACTGTATCTCCTGCTAAGGGATAAGACCCTTTCAAAAGGGATGTTTGATGGAGAGTGTAGAGTACCTCTTCATTACTCTCAGGTCAAAATGGACCTGGAGTTGTACTTGTTATGATCCCATCTATGGGGGAGTCCTCATGGTGTTGTGGCTAACATCATAGTAAGCAAGTTCAAACTCCAGTCTCACTATTACATTCACTTTCAGACTAATATCCTTGGGGAAGGTATTATCCCCCACCCCCGCCACAGCTATGGCTTAAATAGTACCTCTGCCTTTTTTCCTATGAGGATTCTTAGGCATTAAACAAGCCACAAAGGTTGATATGCCATTTAAAAACAGAGGGGCAAAACCATTTATGGGTCAAATTGATTTATTTGAAAATTATTTCTATCTGATCGGAATACCTGATATTATAACATTAAATGTGCAATGTATGAAATTCCCTTACTGCTCAGCATAAAATAACCCCAGACAAGTTGACATGGTATTAAAATCAATCACAAGTGTGGTACTAATGAGAGTATTGTCCATAAACTTGTCACATTGTTAATTTAAAACTTACATCATTAATACACCGTAACTACTTTCATTATTTGTATATTCAGCAACACATTTAAAGTTTTATTAAAGCTTGAAAAATTAAACCCTACATTAAAACTTTGAATATGAGTTGAACCCATTATGTGCTACTGCCCCCCCCCTCTAACTTTTTACAAAAATTGCTAAATTCATATTTTGATCCTGCCAATGTGTCATAAATGGGGTGAAACTTTTTGAATATAAAAAATTTGCACCAATCTTTTATTGTTTTTCGAAGGCTCCTGTGTAATTATTAAAGAAAGTTAAGTCTCCCTAAAATAATTGTGAGTCCCCATGCCGAAATGGATAAATTACTGGACTGCAACCTCGAAGTGAGTGAGTTAGAACTCCAGTTGTGCATTTACGTTCACTTTTGGACTAAGATCCTTGGGAAAGGTATGAAGCCTCTTATCTCCTCATCTATGGGTTAAATAGTATCACTGCTGTTCACAAAGATAGCTTTGGGTTTAGATAAACCAGGAGGGTTGATGTGCTATTAAAAAACCTAAAATAATTCCAACAGATATGGGGTGTCAAACAATTTACAAAAACATTTATTATAAAAACTAATCATAAAAAGATTTGGACTTGGGTTGTCACCTGGTTTGGTCATGAGGTTGCTGCTCATGTAGCGTGTCTTAGGCAAGAATAGCCTGATGAAACCATCCCTATCCAGGTCTGGTTTGAATTCAGTTTTCCTTCTAGACTTGTTGCCATACCAAGGTTAAAGAGCCCTGTCTGCTCTACTATTTTACCCATAGCTGGAGGGAGAATATTTGAATTCATACCTTTTTCAACAGTATTGGTGCTATGTGAAATGCTAATGGCCTGGCTCAGGGTTTGAACTTGGGTAGGTGAGTCCATTTCTTACAAAATAGCATAGTACCTGTCAAAAATAATGTGATTATGTATATATAATGTGCACATTGTGTTTTATCTATATAAGTAAGTAAAGTTGGCGACCATAGTCGAGGGTAACCCGAAGGCTCCCTTTTCGATAGCTACTACACCAAGGTGTAGGGGAGGGCGCTACTCCTTCCCTGGATTGCTCTACTTTACCCTTGATCTGTATCTTATAATGCTGAGTGTTAAGCAAGGAGGCATCAAGTACCATTTTTTGAGTCTTTGGTATGACGCGACCTGGGATTGAACCCAGGTCTCCTGGGCCATTGGCGAACACTCTAACCGCTAGGCCAATGTCCGGTTTATCTATATGGATTAATTAATTTTCAACTTTTCTGTTTGCATAGTTCAGTTCATTGTTTGTCATTTTTAGGGTGATTTGAGGGCAAAAGAATCTGAGGTCCGCTTTCATGCCAGTCTATTTTCAACTTACATGAAGATAGCTTAGCTGCCTCTTTCTGTGGACTAGTGATATCTTGGCAGCACCCATCTTCTCTCTATGCTCCTGACCTAGTATCATTGATTACAGCATAGAATGCCCTTATTTTGTACATTGACTCTACACATTTTTATTATGCCTGTTAAAACTATGACTTATTTTGAGATTTTTGAAAGAGGAACCTATCAACTATTATCTAGAGATTCAAGAAATTCAGACCTTTTCTTTGATTCTCAGATTCTAAATAATAAAGTCATATTTTGAAACATTATTTTCTTGAAGATTTTTAAGAAAACCCTCCCTTTTCTTTGATTCCAGATTCTCTGTGCTATTCTCTACATTGGCTTTCAGTCTTATTTACCACTAAAATGTTATGTATGCATTATATAATTCTAAATCTTCTACTCCAGTATTTATATAATAGCATATTTTTTCAGAATTCTATATTTGAATAGCTTCATTCAGTGCTTATTACAAATGTTTTAGAGTATTCTAACCCATTGCTAATGCTAATTTATATGTCAAAAAGTTGAATATTACATTGGGAGCTCCCATGACTAAAGCGTTGGACTGTGATCTCAAGGTAAGCAAGTTCAAACTCCAGTCACGCTATTATTTTCAAACTAATACCCTTGGGAAAGGTATGACCCTTCCCATCTCCCCAAACTATGGGTTAAATAGTATCATTGCTGTTCTATGAGGATGACTTTGACATTAAATAACCCAAGAATATTGATATGCCATGAAAAAACCTAAATGTTATATTATTCCTTCATGTATAGTAGTAGTCTATGACCCAACTACTTAAGCAGATGTTTGGCAAAACAGATCAGTATGAATTACATTGTGTTTAAACTCTCAGAATTGAACAGGAAACACAGAGCCATAATGGCAAATATTGGAATGAACCTTAACATAAGTACTCAAAAAAAAAAAAGACAGAAAAATGAATTCAGCTCTGTCCAAATCTCCGAAGGTGGAAAAGTAAAGCATTCGGTATTTTGCTAGAGATTCTTTCTTTTTTTTTTTTTTCCCCCCCCTCATTCATCAGATGTCTCTACATACCTAATTAGGCAGTGTCTTTTTGTGTTAAGTACCTTTGCTTTTATATTAAACTATTCCTCCTTCAGAGACCTTAGTGTCCTAGGTAAACCACTGAATTGCATCTGATACTGAGGTTCCAGTTTTGGAGATCTGGGTAGTTTGGAATACACCCTCATTGCCATTACTCCCAGAACCACTCTGATGCAGAGTTAAGGTCCCATCTATGGGTCAAATAGATCTATTTAAAAATTATTTGTATTCAGTAGAACCATGTGCTAAAACTCTTTTAAAAAAAAAACAACTATGTAGAAAATGTAAACATAAACAGATGGGATTACCCCAACCACTAGAAACAAAATATCCCTGGACGAGATGCCATTAAAATCAATCGGTCATTCCGTCCTGAATTTTAGTCTCATGTCAAGGTGACCAAGTTCACCATTTAAAGTTGGTATGCTCATACTGTCTTTACCCTTTATTTTACTGCCCTCCCTTTGCTTGTATATCCAAATTATTCATTATCCTCATTGGCCAAGCTTTTTAAATTTCTCTGCTGCTGTTACTCTCCAACTAATTCCTCCAGGGTCAGTATGGGAATTAGACTATCAAAATGGTCATATACTGGTGTCAAAACATTTGAGGAGTAAAAGTCAAAATCCATTTAAAAAAAAATTCCTTAAAGAATCAAGAAGGTGTATAAAATAGTACTTTAAAAAAAACAAACCCTCAACTAATACGTTTAATATTGTTACAGTTTAAAGCAGTAAGAAAAATGTATACGGGCACAATATACTTAAGATATTTATAGAACATGATATAAATGCATGTATTTGAATGGTATTCTTTGTAATCATCTCAGAAAAATAATGGACTATTCTGTTTTGATTGAGGAAAAGAAAAATATTTTACACATGAGAGTGTGCACATTATAAATCAGACACTTGAACACTTCAGTGGAATGGATAGAAAACAGAAATGAGTAAAAGAAACAAAGAACAGTTATTTTTTAAGTTTATTTTTAAATGAAAAAAAAAATTCATAAAATTTTCTGAAAGTTATACAATTTTGATAAAATTTTTGGCAACTATTCATAAAATAAATAGGACATTAAATGTGAACTGGTCTAAATACCCTTATTTATTTGCAAGAAAACAAATGAAGAATTATTATGATGAAAATCTATTAAATAATTGACAAAAATTATGATACAAGTGTATGTAATTTAAAGGATGTATTGTTTTATTTGTAAGTTTATATATCAATCCAAGCAAAAGACTTGAAAAAATGGAATTGTAATTATAAAACCTTACAAAAAACATTTTCACTTAGTATTTTTTTTTTTTAATTTTTTTTTTTTTTATAAATATTAGCAACACATTAGCTCTTTTTATTGGCATTTGTACCTAAACATAGTAAGTAAACTTTGTAAAATAAGATTAATTTTACCACTTTTAGTTTAAAATATACTTGTTTAGTATTTAAAAAAAAAAAAAAAAAAAATTTTCATTTTTTAAAAAATTTATTTATTTTTTGATATGCAATATTTACACATTGTTTATTTATTTATATATATATATATATATATATATATATATATATATATATATATATATATATATATATATGTCTCTATCTATCAAGTTTTCTTTAACATAAAAATGCTAATGTAGATGATTTTAAAAAAATAAAATAAATATAATCTTACAGGTGATTTGAAAAATATTTAAACTTAAAAAAAATTGTAGATAATTCAATGAAAAATTCTTTCTAGAAATAATTTGAATTTCTCTCAAATTCAGCAGTTCCCATGTTGTCACAAAATGTATATGAAAAAACACAAATCCTAGAATTTGCTTAAACTTTGTATCTAGTGTTTTTCAAAACAATTTTGATGACTGTAATAGAAAAAAAAAATTACTTGGAATAAAATTGGAGGCACTTGGGGTGTAGTGGTTATCATCCTTGTAAATGGCCATGGCAACCCAAGTTCAAATCCTGGACAAGGCTGTTTGCATTTTGCATGACACTAATATCCTTTAGAAAGGTGGAAATTTTACAATTCTCACTCCAGATATAGGTAGATTGTAGGGTAGACTTTAATCTTGGTGTGGTGAGCAGTCTATAAGAAGGAAAACTGTATTTAAACCTGTTGTACTCCATTTAAAAAAATTGACCTTGTGTCACATCTTGTTTTTGGTGAAGGAGTTGGGTAATTACTTATATTAAAATTCTCTGCAAGATGATATAGATTTTATTAAAACTGAGTTATACAAAAGATTTTATAAAATGAAAAATATTTAGCTTTGTGCAAAAATTAATATTAAGAACACTGTGATAACTATGCTTACTATTTCAGCCACTGAATATAGTAAAGTTTTCTGAGAATAAATAAAACATAAAATAACATATGTGCAAGTCAAAAATGGCATACTTTTTGCTTACAAAGTAAATTCCTGTTTTGCTTTCCTCATTGTTTTCTCTCTGGGTGCAGGAGGTGTTCTTATGCCAAAATCTCCAACTTCTATATTTCATTTAAGTACCCTTTCCCAATTACAGTAAAGACATGCGGAATGTCTGAAAAGTAAGGTACAAACATTTATTAATTCCAAATTTGCTATTATATGAATAAAATGTTACCAGCACTACTATGCTACCTTTTCTTGCAGCTGCCATTGAGATTGATGCACTTGTCTCATCGACAGGACTTAGAATACGTCGACTACATCCTCTGCAGAAGGGTAAGACTCCCTCCAAAGAGGTGTTATGGGTATGGCATTAATCTGCATCCGGTGTTGGGGCTTCACTTCTGGAACTCTGAGGAGTGTGGCATACCTCTGCCATTACATCCAGGTCCACTCTGACTTGGAGTGGTAGTACCTGTTAGGCTCCCATCTATGATTGAAATAAAATGTTTGAAAATTATTAGTATTGGATAAAAATGATTGAATCCATATAACTGCAAACAAATAATGATTATTAAATAGAATTATTAATGTTAGCTTGGAATACTTGAAACTGTCTAACTATATGCAAATTATTTATATTAATATAAAGTTGAATCTACATTTGTTTACAAAAGATTATTATTAGTTAGTTAGTTAAAATCATATAATTGTGTAGATAAGCCAATTTCAAAGGGGTGTCCTGAGTACGATACTAAACTGCATTCAGTGGAGAGTATAGAGTCACCCTTTCATTGCCATTACTCCCACTTTTACTTTAAACTGCACTGAGAGTACCTGTAAGATTCCCATGTATGGGTTCCACAGATATGTCTGAAAATTATTTGTATTAGATAAGAATGCTTGATGCCATACAATGGTATGCAAAATTGTTTACTAAAGATTATTGTTAGTTACTTAAAACCATATCATTGCTTGCAGATGATTGACATTAAATAGGAAACCATATAACTGTGTAAACTAATGATTATTATTAAAAGGAATAATTTGTTTAAACCATATAATTGTGTATGAATTATTTGTATTAAGAATACCTGATAGTATATATAATTGTGTATGAATTATTAGTATTAGATTGGAATATTTGAAATTATGTATAAATGTGTGTAGATTATTTGTATTTAATAAAATACTTGATAGTGTGCAAATAAATGATAGCTAAAATAAGCAAAAAGGGCAATTAAAAACAATGTAATAGAACATTAAAAATATAGTTTAATTATAATCAAATGAGTCAAATCATAAATGCATACATATCCTCCTCAAAGGGCATTTTTATGCTCAGTACTTCTGGGACAAGTGCATCAATCATGATCCACCCTATAAGCTGAAACTGTAGAATACACTGACTGCACCTCTGTAGAGAGGATAAGATCTAGCTCCAATGATTGTCTCGAGTATCACACTAAATTGCACCTGATGGTGAGGCTCTAGTCCTGGAGTCTAAGCGAATTGAGAGTACCCCTTCATTGCCACTCTGACCTGGATTAGTAGTAACTTTTAGAGTGCTATTTATGGGTTGAATAGAACTGTTCAGTCATATTAGTTATTTGAAACCATACAGCTATGTGTAAATCATACATATATAGGATTTGGCATTAAATAACCCATAAGGGTTGATATGCTATAAAATACCAACCAACCAACCAACCAACCTATCTTGATATCCATTGAAAAAGTAGCATTGTCATGCTGGTAACATGCACAATGTTTTATATGTATTGTAATAAACATATTGGATTAGTAAATGTTTGTACCTTTTGGATGCCCCTTATAATTAATAATGAAAAGTATCTCAACCCTATCATCAGGAACGGTATGCATGCACTTATTCTATCTCTCGCTATGAGTAAATAGCAGGGCAGACTAGACTTTTTAACCATGATATGGCAACTGTATTAGGAGAAGGAATACTGAATTCCAGTCTGTTAAATTCCACTTAACAATTGACCTTGTGGTAGAGGGGTGGATATCATGTGAATCATCCAATATTTTCGGCACAACAATTGTAATATCTTAGGTCACATTTGCAACTTTATACATATTGGCACAGATATGGGATTAAGTGGACATTAAACCATATCTTCACTAAAAATGATGTTATGATAGTGGTTAGACTTGTTGGGAGTGTATTGTTAAGGAAAATTTAATTAGACATTTTCCAATGATTGGGGGTGGGTTGTGGTCCAAAACCCTTGTTTTGCTCATTTTTTCCCCCATTTTATCTGAACAATGCTTGTTTTGATATAATTTCTTTTAAAATTATGCTTTGGTGCAGGTCCTTCAGAAGCATATTGTTAATGGAAATTTATTAAAATACTCACGTTGCAAAATTTTTAAATAATTGGGGTTCTGAGGTCTAATACCCATGTCATGCCTATTTTCACTGGAGAATGCTGGTATTGTCTTAATTTCTTTTAAAATGATGTTCTAATAGAGGTTGAGGGCTTGTTAAGAGTGTACCAATGAGATCCTTTACTTGAAAACAAAATGACCCAAATTCAAAAGTAAAAACATTATTCTCTATTTAGGAGAAAACAAACAGAAATATCCAGCAGTTATTTGATAGCAGATTCTGTAGACAATGTAAGCTGATGATATCTTTTGTTATAGGTTAATGTGTTATAGATTTCTGGGCTTCATAATCATCTTTCTCGTTTTTTGGAAGATATAGGTTCTCATTACATATTTCTGAAGTTTTTCCAGAGAACAATCAATGATGATGAACCCTTCTTTGATCCAGTCTTCATCATTGTTGATACATAGGTAAAAAAAAAAATGTACTACCCAAACCAGTTAAAACTGCATCTTCCCATCAACATGAGGGGGTCCCCATGGCGTAGCGGCTAATGTCCTGGACTGTGACATCATAGTGAGTTCAAATGCCATTTACACAATTGCGTTCACTTTCAGACTAAGATATGAAGCCCCTTATCTCCTCAGCTAGGTATTAAATAGAACTGCTGTTCTACAAGGATGGCTTTGGCATTAAATAATCCAAGAAGGTTGATATGCTGTTAAATAAAGAAACTAAACCAACTTTGAAGCAGTTTAAAGTCATGAACATTTTTTTTTTTTAGGACTGCTCCTGAGAATCTGCTTACCAACATTGGCAATTTTGTTATTGAGGTATTTAGTTTTTAGCTCATAAGCATAAAGCTTCCTTGGAAATAAATTTTCTTCTTGTGCTCAAACTGACATTGAAGTAACAGAATCACTTAATTGTCAACACTGTCATCTGTCACTAATCTCAAAGTGGGCATTTTGTTCTCCCTTCATAATTTCTTTGTCGGAGACATGGTGCTTCTTCAACTTTCCTGTCCGAACTGAATGAAGACCTGCTTTTCTGTTGTTCAGCTTTGTAACCTTTGAATTATAGATTGACATCATACATTTCTTATCAGGAACAATGTCCAGTTTACTCACAACAAACTCAACAACATTATCAAAGTCAGGTCCTTTTGCAAATCTATTCTTGTATTTCTTGAAGATAGCATACTACTCTATATCTCTTAACTGTTTCATTTTGATATTGTTAACTATTTGATTAGAAACCTGAGAAAAAACATGAACTTATTAAAAATTGAACTGAATTAAACTAAATAGAATACAAGATGAAATGATAGAATACATGGAGCAATGCAATGTCTTTGGTTAATTCTATTTAATATCAATGTAATGTCTTCAGTTTATTCTACTCAATAGCCTTGGAATATTGGAATACTTTTTAGCAGGGAGCTATCATGGTGTATGAGGAGAGATGTATTGATGTGTAAAGTGGGCAGAGGGGCAGTATTAATGCCAGTTGTATGCTGGATCCAATATATTTTTGATATAATCTAATATAGTTAGAAAAAAGGCTAATCATAGATGCATTTTATTCTAAATTTGAGAAAGTTGACCAAAAATTGTAGATCATAAATTTTAATGTTAAATTGAGAGCCACTAATGGATTCAAACCATCAAAAACATAGGATTTGATATATAAATCTTGATTTTTGGATAAAAATATCAGTTTTGAGAAAATCTTATTTCTGTCATGAATTGAATGCCAAAAACATAGTATGAAGCCCTTTATCCTCTCCAGCTGTGGGTTGAATAGTATCACTGCCTTTCTACAAGGATAAGTTTAGCATTTGGTAACTCAAAGGTTGATATTTCATTAAACAAAGAAACCAAACTAATTACTCAATAGAAAGACAAAAAAATATCCGAAGTTTTTTTTGGACTCCCTATTTTAATTTTTTTTAAACCTGAAATTAAGTAAATCATGGTAGTTAAGGGAGTTTGTTGACGTTTAAGTTTAGTTGAGTACAACACTGATAAAATTCTCTGTTTTGATAATGATGTCAATCTGATGGTGAGGTTTGGGGAATGTGGAGTACCCCTTCATTAGCATTGCTCCCAGGTCCACTCTGGGCTAGAGTAGTAGTACCTGATAGGTTCCTATCTGTGGGTCAAATAGAACTAAACTGTCTACTTAGGCTAAACTGAATTGTTTGAAAAAGAACTGTTTTGATATCTAACTGTAAACAAAAACTATACTTATACTAAACTGAATCCTTTGAATTAGAAGTGTTTGACTAAACTGAATAGCTTCAAATAAAAAAAAAATTTTGCCAGTTAAACTGTGTACTTATACTAAACTGAATTGTTTGAAATAGAACTGTTTATTTGTATAAAAATGGATTTGGCATTAAATAACCTACAAAGGCTGATATGCCATAAAACCCAAACAAACTGGAGAAACATTGTGTATTCAACAATAAAGATGAGGGCAATCCTTCAATACTATATACGATAATGTAAAATGTCAGAGTTGGTAGACGATTTCTAATTCCTCTTTATCCTTCAACTTCAGCCTCCTGAATGTGATAGTACACTTAAAAATTATCTGGTTTAAATGACAGTGCCAATTATATATTTTGATTTTATCACCACTCAATTAAAGGCTGCCTTCAGGAGCTGTTAAGTTCAGTATTGAGTCAGATCCTATTTTTAAAATTTATATCATAATTAATTGCAAATAAAAACTTTATAATTAGCACTTAATAGTTATCTCCCTTTAGAAATAATACTTGAGTGTAATGCAAAAAACAGACTCCACACAATTATTTAGTTGCAAGTTAGAGTTGAAATTGCTTTATTCCTCGAGTTAGACCATTTTATCACTATTGCACTAAAAGGATTTTGCTATGTTCTAGTAACATATTAAGTTCAGTCATAAATAATTTCTGTTTTAGTGTAATTTATTCATGAATAATTTAACAATGAATTAATTTCAATCAGTAGTATAAGTAAAGTTGGCGTCCATAGTCGAGGGTAACCCGAAGGCTCCCTTTTCGATAGCTACTACACCAAGGTGTAGGGGAGGGCGCTACTCCTTCCCTGGATTGCTCTACTTTACCCTTGATCCGTACCTTATAATGCTGAGTGTTAAGCAAGGAGGCATCAAGTACCATTTTTTTGAGTCTTTGGTATGACACGACCTGGGATTGAATCCAGGTCTCCCGGGCCATTGGTGAACACTCTAACCCCTAGGCCAATGTCCGGTATAAAGTAAAGTTGGCGACCATAATCGAGGGTGACCCGAAGGCTCCCTTTTCGATAGCTTACTACACCTAGGTGTAGGAGAGGGTGCTACTCCTTTCCCTGGATTGCTCGACTTTACCCTTGATCCGTACCTTATAATGCTGAGTGTTAAGCAAGGAGGCATCAAGTACCATTTTTTGAGTCTTTGGTATGACTCGACCTGGGATTGAACCCAGATCTCCCGGGCCATTGGCGAACACTCTAACCGCTAGGCCAATGTCCGGTGATCAGTAGTATACTCACCATTATTTTGAATCAACTCTGGGCATTTATCAGGTAGCTTGTTGATTCCTCTCAAGTAAAATTCGGCAAGAAGTTTTTCCACAAATGTTTTCATTTGATCTTGAGAAAATCATGTTATTCAGAGAATGAAAAAAAAAATGGTATGGTGGATGGGGTAGAACAGACCAGCCTAAATCCAATATTTTCCTATTTGATTCTTGCTGAATGTGGCTTTGTGTTATCACAAGAAGCATAATGTTTCTCCTATTGATGTGTGTGAGGTGTTTCTTAAAAGATTTTCATGCTCACTTTTCCTATATATTTTTTTCAAGTGATGGCAGATTGTAAATTGGGATGTGTTGAGGTCACTTGTTAGTTTTTGAGTACTTTTGTGTGGAATGCATCCCACCAATTCTCTTAAAGAATCTTGATCAATGTCTGATGAGCATCCTTGTCTGATTTCATCTCTTATTTACACATCACGAGAATGAAACTTTGAAAACCAGTTTCAAACTTGGCAGTCAGTAATGTCACCTTGGTCTTGAACGCTAAACATTTTCTTAACTTTTTCTGTAGCATTTTTGTTATTCTTAAACTGTCATTTTATATATCAAATATACCTTTTTATTTCCTTCATTTTAGGGGTTTGAAATTACAGATTAAATTATGATGTGCACTCTTTCACTACTAGAATAAGAATGACTGATGATGAAGACACTCAATAATCAAATAATTTCTGGTTGCATTTAAAATATTGGAAGTTTAAAATGCATAGTTACAACTTGCTTTTTAAAACGGAAATTATTTATGGCTCCACCCAATACATACAAAAATTATATTATATAGATTACTGTCCAAAGTACCAAAATTTCTGGTTGCATTTAAAATATTGGAAGTTTAAAATGCATAGTTACAACTTGCTTTTTTAAAACGGAAATTATTTATGACTCCACCCAATACATACAAAAATTATATTATAATAGATTACTGTCCAAAGTACCAAAATGTAGTTAGAATAAATTTCAGAATATATGTTTATATATGATAGCTTAATAGATAATTTCTATAGTAAACAGCACTGAAAAATTAATCAGCTGTGACTGTAGAAGATGCCTGCTGCATCTATGCAGAGGGGTAAGACACCCCTATCCCCCACATGAGTGTCATGGAGATGACACTAATCCATCTGATGGTGAGACTCCAATCCTAGAACTTAGGGGATTGTGGAGTATCCTCTCATTTCCATTACTTCCAGGTCCACTGACTTGGTGTAGTAGTACCTATTAGGGTCTCATCTATGGGTCAAATAGAAATATTTAATTATTTACTATACTTGAAACCATTTAGCTTTGTGCAAACTAATGACTTATTAATATTACATAACAATACTTGGAACCAATCAACTGTGTACAAATGAATAATGTTGAATAGAATTATTAGTTTTAAATAGCAATACTTGAAATTTATTAACTGTGTGCAGGCAAATGACTGTTAAATTGAATTATTAGTATTGCATAGCAATACTTGAAATCATTTGACTGTGTGCAAATAAAATTATTAGTGTCAGCAATACTTGAAACTATTTTACTGTGCAAACAAGTGAGCTCTAACTCATTTCAAAATTATTACCTATAAAGTGTTCATTTACAATTGATATATATTTAATATGTATAAATAGGATTTGGCATGAAATAGCCCAAAAGGGTTGATATGTTGTAAAAACAATCAACCAACCAACAACATTGAATTATTAGTGAATTATATTTATTAAAAAAAAAGTAAGAAAAAAGTTATTTATCATTGGTTTTTTCAGCTTATTTGAAATAATTCATCAGGCAGTCAAATAGATAAAGAGTATCAAGTGGGGGTTTAAAATGTTATTGTTACCACTTACATAAAAAATTAAATATTCTTTATTAGTATTATGTTTCTTCTACAATAGTTTGTTTAGTATGGGAAAATTATATACAAATGCAATTATTATTATGGGACAGAGATAGTTATATTCTTCTGATGATATTGGGATGTTATCTTTCTCAAAGCTTGACTTGTTTTCTTTTCAATCTTAATTCTTCCAAATAAATGTATCAAGGAAATCTTTCTTTAAAAAAAAAAATCATATCCACTTGGAGACTATGCAGCAATTTCATTTGTTTTTTTTTATGAAGATCTATTTGAAGGGATTGAAAAGATTTCTAACATACTTAATATTTTGAAATTTTGTTAGTTTCTCAGGAATTTTAGGATATTGTTTTCTTGTGGGGTCTTTCTTTTTCCTTCTGGAACGTTTATATAAATATTTGCATTCATAAATTTATAGTGTAAAGATATTTGAAATAAATTTTTCTGAAACTTTTTCATGACTCACAATGGGCTGAGAATGTTTACTTGAATCAGTTTAGGTGTTATGGAGGAATGTAAACCCTTACATGATAAGTATTTATATTTCTATACTAAGAAAGCCATGGTGGTGTTATGGTTATTAGTGTGGGAAATAGACATGGCAACGTGAGGTCTGGACTATAGGGAGAGTGAGGAACTGTCTTGATGCCCATCTTGGTCAAATAGTCTGTGACAAGGATGGGGTTGTGGACTGGTGCATTGTCCAGGTAGAAATGCCACTGACCCAATTGGAAGAGTGCTGGCCTCTTCCCTAGGAATCTCTTCCTGAACTCCCTTAAAACCTCAACATAGTAACCCTAACCCTTTAGCCAATCAACTCTGGTGTATTGACTTCCTTACTCCTCCTACACCTCTCATCATCCCTCACAGACTCCTGGCCTTCCTTGAATCTCTTATGCCATTCAAAAACTGATGCTCGATTCATGCAAGATGGTTGAAAAGCAGTCTGAAGCATTCCATATGTTTCTGTGGCATTTTTTTCCAAGTTTAAAACAGAATTTTATTGCATTTTTGAAATTCACCAGCAGTAACAATCAGACTTTAGTAGGGTGTATTCCAATTCCTGCTGTAGCTATTCATTTGAACCTGAAATCATAAGAATTGGTCAGTCATCCCATAAGATGTATAGCAATAACATAGTGAATTTTCAAAAGTCTACAACAATTTTAAATGCCTGTACAAAAAAAGGCTGGAAACTTATTGAAGGCACCACATACCTTTGTGAAAGGTATGCATTCAACTATTCTCTCTTCAGTTATGAGTAAATAGTAAGGCAAACTAGGCTTGCTATGGCAACCAGTCTAGGAGAAAGTAAACTCGGAATTCAAACTTGTTAAAACTTCACTAAAAAAAAAAAATTGATTTTGTGTCCCATCCTGCTAATGCAGAGGGATTGATTAAGTACATATACTAATAAAGCCATCAATTGCTTGCTTGGGTTTTTGTACCTTAGAGGCAGCCATAGTCTATAAGGATAACTTGAGGATGAATATAAGTAATGCTGACCACTAAGGACATTAAAGGTTGTCATGGGTCAATTGGGGGTCAAAGCTGCTATTTCTGCCCAAACTGAAATAGATTATAAGTTTATTATGGAATCGGCTGTTCAAGAGTAGGATCTAAAAAAAAAATCATTTTTTACCTTAGAAAAAAAGATGTCTAATTTTGTTTATCCATAAGTATTATCAAACATCCCCCCCTTTTTTTTTCTTTTGCATTTTTGTCACTATTTTTATTAGTTTAAGCCTGAATACCTTTTTTTACTTTAGCAATCATAGATATCTCAGCTACTTAATGATACTACTACTACAAATATATATGTGATGACTGCCATGTCTTTGGCAAAAGAGTCATTTTTACCCCTCAGATTACAACTCAAACATCTTGATTTATGACTTATTCAACTTTTGAAAAATATACATAATGCAGAAGATAAGGGAGTAAAACATCTGTACATCATTAGATTATGATGACATATACTTGTACAACTCTCTAAGTCTACAGAGCTACAGCCTAGTATGTAGTATAGCAAGATAACTGGTGGTTATGTAAACTGCAGGTTTTATTTCAGAATACCTTCTCTTATTCTTTTCCCATCATAGGATAAGTACAAATCATCATGAGCTTCCTTCTCAAATTTTGATTTTGGAGTTAACTTCTAGGAGGCAATCCTTTGTCATTAGACTGGTACTCCTAATCCTTATATTTTAAGTTGGATGGCAGTTTTAATATCATCTAATCCAAAATGTAAATTCATCAAAACCATAATGATGTCTTTTTTAAATCCAGCTCAATTTTTAAAGCTTTTGCAATTAACATAAAGACTCTTCTCTCTCAATGTTTATCCAAAAGTTGTTATCAACAGGAAACAGGCTGTTTGTTGTAACTCAAAACTTTTAACTTATTGCAAAGAATAAGGATTTTGAGGACAAAGACAAAATTCATTGGTTTGTTTAAAACTGTATAATACCTATCTGAATCTCTTTAAGATGAGGAATCATTATCATTACTATTCTTTGATGTGCTTGGTATAGTAGATTGAATAAAGTGTTTATTTCAAATTCCCAGGTTATCAACCTCCATTGGAACCTGATGAAAGCCAGGGGGTACAATGGCTGAAACATTGTAATTATATAACAATCTAGATAGACAAGAGTCAGAGTGCATCAATATTAAGCCTGCAGTTTTATTTAAAATTTAACTGTATTAAGAATGAAATGCTGTGTTATGCTACACAGGAGGTAGAGGGTTAAAGGAATTAGTGTATATCTTTAACATGCTTCCTGCTTTTTTTTATTTTCATTTATTTTTTTATTATATGCCAAAAATATTACTACTTCTCTCGCCCATAATAGTAATATTTGCATAGATATTTCATAGACTAACCTCTATCATGAGACAGGTCATATTTACATTCATACTCTTAAGAAAATGTCTATTAATTTCTTGATTCTGAAAACTTTCTGAAATTCAATACTGAATTTATGGTTGATATATTTTAAATAACACTCGAGTCTGTTTTTTTTTTTTTTTTAACTGTTTGAAATCAAATGAAAAAGATTATTATATGATCCAAGTAACACACTTAATATCGAGATAATGGTGGTAATATGGGTTTTATTTTCATTTTAAAAAAAAATTCTTTATGGCATTAACATTTTCGTTGGTAGTGTATTAATTACTATTAGTAATAGTGTTTAAATTGAAATTGATATTTTAAAAGATGAGTTGTTTCCCTTAGACACTGATGTCATAAATTACAGTAATCTTGTGTGTATGATTTGGTTAAAAAGTTAACTCACATTTGCTGCTTTTGTTTTTCCATCTTGTAATTATTTTTTGTTGTTGTTGTTGTTTTTTTTTCTTTTCTTTTAGGGCCATGTTTTATTGATTTCTGAATGAAAATTCTTTCTATTTTTGCTAGGCAAAACAATTGAAAGGTCAAATGCACTAAAACCAAGATTCTACCATGATTCTTCTTCATCATCTTCTTCTTCATCATCGATTTATTCCCCAGTCTCAGGTTTGTTGTTGTCTGTGTTTCCTATTTTATAAAGAAAATTGTTTATTTTCTTTCTCTCCTCTTTTACCTTTGATCAGGGGAAATTAAAGGTATCTTTTTGTAATTGTAAGTTTCTCAGGTTGGAAAAAAAAGACTGAAAAGAATTTAAGAAAAAAACAAACAAAAACATTTCCTTTTCTCTTGCTTTTTAATTTGTCAACAGTTTTGTATAATTGTTTTATCTCTCCTCTTTTTTGGCTGCTATTTTTGGTGTCTTCTTTATCGTTAAATTAATTCTTCTTATAGGGTCTATTGTATCTTTGTGTTGATTTTGCATATTGAAGCTTGTTCTCTAAGTTGTTTATGTGTCAGTTTGCTTATTTCATATTTTCATAGGTGTTGTATACCAGGACCTAGAATATTTCAGTATATTAGTACATACAAATTACTAGTTCAGAGCCGAGTGCTAAGAATTGGTATATTATAGACAGTTTGTGTAAAGGTCTCTAGGTCTTGTCCCCACTGCTGTAAGCAGCAGTAAACTACTAGTCATGGAACAGTTTAACTATTCCCAGAAAAGGTATAATAGGCTAGTCTATGACTATAGGTTAGTATCTTTTAAAATTTTAATCCATGAGCCTGTTGGGTTTTTTGTTTTAACAGTAGTTGATGATATTAATGCTGCTAGTTAGGAATGAATGAAGGATTATAATTAATGTTTCTTAGTTATCTCTATTATATCAAGAATTAGGATGATTAAAAGATTATGTTCAGTGCAAATGCAGATTATACATAATTATCATTCAGTTGCCAATTGGACTGGAAAATGCTTTATTTTCTAAGACCATTTTAAGTATATTGCTCTGATAAAAAAAATCTTTGTGCTGTTTTTGCTGGTTTATGTTTACATGCTTAGAAACCTAATAGAATTTTTTGTGATATTGATTTGTTGGATTAAATTAACTTTTGTGCAAAGCTACATTTGTGGGGTACTTTAAATGTAGCCTTTCCCCCCCCACACACACACACACACACAGGTGAAACTATTGACCAATAACAAAGGGTCAACTACAAGAACTCTTGTGGTAAGTGCGAGAAATGGTTAAGAATTTGGGTTTTTTGAAAAAGGGTCAGTCAGTTAGTTGACTGGCAGAGGACAAATAAAAAGCTCAAATTTCAGAGTTAGTAGAACCATCACCTGTCACTCGTCCCCATTGTTGGTGGGGTGATTTGTGGAATAAGAGGATCTTTCCTTTATCAACTCAAGAAAATACCACTTCACATCTCAGATTTGAGACTGGTTCAGAGGAAGGCTGAAACATTAATAAAAGGAGAGGGTTTTTTTTCCCCCCCTTAGATCTTTTTTCTTGTCTTTTATGAACTTTCTGTTATCTCTTCATTTTATAAGCTCAGTTGGCTGGGGCTGTAGAATACACCGATTGCATCTCTGAAGAGAGGTTAGACTCTCCTAACCAGTGTTCTGGATATGACATTAAACAATCTGATAGCGAGGCTCCAGTAATGCTGGAGCTTTAAGGAATGTGGATCGCTCCCAGGTCCACTCTGGCACAGAGTGGTAGTACCTGATAAGAGTCCTATCTATGGGTCAAATAGAACTGCTTGACATTTAAAGAAACCAATGACTTATACTCAATTGAATTGTTTGAAATAGAACAATTTGATCATTTAATTATATATGAATAAATGACTGATGTTTAATTGACTTGTTAGCGATACATAGCAATACTTGAAACTATTTAACTTTGTTGACTTATGTTTACAAATCATATATCTACTATATATGAATAAACCAGATTTGGCATTAAATAACCCACAATAGTTGATGCCATAAAACCAAACCAAATCTTGTGTATGTTGTCAATAATTTTCATCAAGACCCAGCAGTGTGTGTACCTAATGAGAAAAGGACTCTATCAAGGGTTTCAGAGATTACTACACAAACCATTACTTTATTTTTAACATTTGATAAAGAGCATTTATATTTTAAAACTTAAAGGATAATATGTAGCTATTAAATAATTACTCTTAACCTTTTTGAATATTTGGAATTTAGTGGTATTTTACTATGTACTTGTAAACTCAATATTTTAGACTTGCAAGGACCATGATTAATAAAAGACTTAACATAGTGACTATTTAAAGGCATTCTTTTTAATAAAATGATGGGGTGTCTGCATCCTGAAGCCAAGTTTGAATGTGCAGTGTGTGTGTGTGAACTCTGGTATGCAATATGAGAACTAAGAGTGAAGTGGGAAATTTTATATGATGTGATTTAAATTTAAAAAATGTTTTTTCAATTTATTTTTTAATTTTTATATATTTTTTCTACTTATTTGTATTTGAACATTGCAAGAGTTAATGTTAGTTTGATCATAAATATACACAACCAATGATTTAGCATACTTCATTTTCAGATTAGAAACATGTTTTAAATAGCTTACTATGTTTATTTTAAATGATAATATATGTACTTGGTATCACTTTATTAATAAGAAAAATTGTTATACACTCTTCCCGGCAAAGAAAGATTCTCTGCTTTAAAAATCAGTGAAGCCCCTATTTGTGTATATTATGCACTAGTCCACTTTATTGTATGTTTTCTGTATTTTATTTTATTGCATCTATTGTTTAGGTGAAGAAAGCATTTGATAAGGTTACTTTACTAGTCTTGTCTTGCCTTTCATGCAAATTCTATTACAGTCAGTTTGACATAATTTGTCAACTAAATTCTGTCACAGATGAGATATATGTGTATTTTTCATGAAATGGCCGATAAACTTAGTATAACAGTTATCTTTGTAGGAAATGGAATTAGCAACCCGAGTTCAAATCCTAGGCAAAGCTGTTAGCATTTCACTTCACACTAATGCTCTTCTTTCCTTCCTCAGTTATAGGTAAATAGTAGAGCTGACGGGATTCTTTAACCTTGGTTAGGCAACCAGTGTAGAAGGTAAACTTTGAACTCAAACCAGCTTTACTCTACTTAAAGATTGACTTTGTGTCACATCCTGCCTGTGGCAGAAGGGTTGGATAAATGTAAGATAAGATTCATCTGGCACAAGATAGAACTGAAATGACTACAATAAAAAGATGGATAAAGGAAATAGTAAGTTATAATGATTCTTAGAGTATTTAGATTTCATTTAGTTATGGTTGGATGAATTGATTATCAACTGCTTTTGGTGACATTAGTCAAGGGTGACCTGGAGGCTCCCTTTTCAATAGCTACTACACCGAGGTGTAGTGGAGGGCACTACTCCATTCACTGAATTGCTCCATTTTACCCATGATCCTTACCTTATAGTGCTGAGTGTTAAACAAGGTGGCATCAAGTACCATTTTTTGAGTTTTTGGTATGACTCTACCTGGGATTGAACCCCTGTCTCCCAGACCATTGGCAAACACTCTATTCATTAGGCTAATGAACCAGTGACTAGATTACCTTAAATACAGTGAAATTATGTCATTTGTGTTACTGTATCTAATTGCTTTTATTTATTTTGCCATTTGAAATATTATAGGAATATCCCCCTCTCCTTTTTTTTTAACTTGGGTTTCTTTTATATTTATATTTGGAAATAAGTTACAAAATAATTGTTGCAGTTTGCTATTTTGTATCGTTTTTTTTATTTAATTTAAATTTATTTTCTATATTAATGGAGAAAAATTGAAACCCTCCATTCATGTATGTACATGTGAGTGCATGTGCATAATATTCTTAAAGATTTTAAGAAAAACCTTTTCAGCATTTTCAAAAAGTAACTCTATAAGGAATTGTTTCAAAAAATTGATTTAGGTTTTTGTTGTTATTATTTTAAACACACATTTGTTTCAGAATTGAGCACCTCATGTCATGTAATGGTGTTTAGCTAGCTATATTAGCAGACCATTGTGAGTGAGTGCTATTCTCACTGGGCATTTCATAATTCTGGCCTTGTGCCACATCTAAGCTTAGTTTAGTTAATAACTGGGTATCTTTGGTGGTCAGTTTCATTAGGTGCCCCATCCATCTGGCCTTGTGTCACAACTAAGCTCAGTAAATAGCTAATTGTATAAGAATGAGATGGTTTTTAGGGATATTAGAATAGTACACATGCTTTTATGGTCATATTACTCTAGGTTAAAAACACAGTAAGCCAAACTTTTTTAGAACTTACTCTTCTGATGTCAGTATCATTAGGGAACAAGAAAAGTTTTAGTAGACTTAAAACTATAAAAGCCGTTTTGAGTAATAAACATTTTGAATTTTCCACTGTACTATATTGAAATTATGAATTCTAGATTTTATTTTATTTTATTCATTTTTTAATTTTATTCCTAATATTAGTATATTTTTTATTTTTATTATTTGTATGTTTGTATCAATATGATTTTTATATCACTGGCATGTTTGTGATTTTGAGTTCCATGATTGAATTTATTGCTTTACATTTCTTGTCTCTCTGAAAACACCAATGAAAAATCTTTGTAATATTTCTAGTTATAGTTAATCATTTATTTAAAAGAATATTTTTGATGATATTGTTTTAAATAGTGGAAGGGATCCTGCATTTAGATAGCATTGTTATTAATATTATATTAAGATTTGTGTGTATGTGTGTGTGTGTGTGTGTGTGTATATATATATATATATATATACACACACACCCATCCGCTCAGTTCTGAAATAGCTAAAGTGATTTTAGATAAGATTCTATTGTTAAAAATTATGGCTATGATTTTGAAAATTGGATTCTAAGAAACAAGATCTGTGACAAGTTCATGAATTCATTAAAAAAAACGATTATTTTATTATTTTTTTCCTCTCATTTTATTGATACTCTCATGTTTATGTATTTATTAAAATTATTTGGTCATTTTAGAATATGAGTAGAAATTTGAGCGTAGTGTAGAAAAGTTAAGTATGAGAATCGGCAGAAAACTTTGTAGGCTGACCAAGATACTCATAGAATATGACCAAATGAAGCTTATTTTTAACATAGTTCCACTTGCACTCCACACACTTCTTCTATTGGTATTGCAGTACTTGGATCCCATTGGTCAAATAAGTTATCAACAGTAGATATGCCATATGAACTTTTCAGCTCACCCTCTTCAAAAAAAATATAAATCATTTATGTAATGCCTTTAACATTTATAGACAATGGAATGATTTCTATCAGTGTTTCACAAACGTTTATTTTTCCCCAAATCACACACCAAATTCTCCCACCTCCTTAAGATAGTTGTTTTATACCTGGATGTATACATTGTGCCTTTTAAAAAAATCAAATGCAAATTAGAATTAACATGCCACTGTCTTTATGTTGGGTAAAACTAAACACAGCTTTCTTTATATAAGAAATCTAAGCAAATGTTTAGTAATGATTGTTAAATGTTTCTTAAAACGCCAAAATCTTTAATGGAATCTCTCAGTTTATGTATGTTTTTATATCTTTTTAAGTTATTCTTTATAGCTCCCATTAAAAAATAAAGTATAAGATGTATTACTACTTCTTCCATAATGATTATTTTGTGTCCTGGATATGATACTAAACGCCATCTGATGGTGAGATTCTAGAGATCTGAGGAGTTTTGAGTACCCCTCCATTGCTCTGAGCTTAGGTGGTTGTACCTTGTTAGGGTTCCATCTATGGATCAAATAGATCTTTTGGAAAATTATTTGTATTCAATAGGAACACCTGTGAAAAAAAAGCGCTTAAAGAACTTCTCAAAAAATGTAAATATGAATGCAGTTTGCTAACTTGTTGGCATAAAATAACCCTAGACTGACATGCTGTTAAAATCAATCTGATTATAAATATTTCATCTTCATATAAATAGGTTAATTGCAATAACTAATATTACTTTTTGTGTATAAAAATTGGTACAAAAATGTAACAGTTATAATAGGACAAAAAGTAGAAAAAAACATTAACGTGTATTGGATAAGTTTTGCTTACTTGAAGACATTAAAAAAATCTTTTGTCTTGTCTACAAAAAAGAATATAAGAGATTTTTTTTCTTTCTTGAGGTAGAACCACCATTATTTCATATTGAATAAAATTTTCAATCTGAGTTGTTTCTTTGATATTATAGATTGATATATTTATATATATATATATGTATATATATATATATATTTATATATATATATATTTATATATATATATTTATATATATATATATATATATATATATATATATATATTTATATATATATATTTATATATATATATATATATATTTATATATATATTTATATATATATATATATATATATATATATATTTATATATATATTTATATATATATATATATATATATATATATTTATATATATATATATATATATATATATATATATATTTATATATATATATATATATTTATATATATATATATTTATATATATATATATTTATATATATATATATTTATATTTATATATATATATATATATATATTTATATATATATTTATATATATATATATATTTATATATATATATATATATATATATATATATATATATATATATATATAAGTAAGTAAATTTAGCGACCATAGTCGAGGGTGACCCGAAGGCTCCCTTTTCGATAGCTACTACACCAAGGTGTAGGGGAGGGCGCTACTCCATTCCCAGGATTGCTCCACTTTACCCTTGAACCATACCTTATAATGCTGAGTGTTAAGCAAGGTGGTATCAAGTTCCATTTTTAAAGTCTTTGGTATGACTCGACCTGGGATTGAACCCAGGTC
>CAUZXS010005277.1:0-20000 GCA_963585895.1 Sepioteuthis lessoniana | reverse complement strand
CCAAACCCAGATATTGAAAACGAAAACAACCCCTCCCCCCAAAAAAAATAAAAATAAAAATAAAAATAAACATACAAGAAAAAAATGAATAAAAATAAAGAGAAAAAACTTGACGAAAAAGACAGCAAGCCATTAAAAATATGTATTGATTTTTTTTTTTTTTTTCATTTTTCACTTTTTTTTTTCATTTTCGATGAAACAAGAAACGGGATAGAGAATAAATAAATTAAAATAAATGAATAAATAAAAAAAAAAACAAAAAAAAAACTTGAGTTGTTTTCATTCATTTTTTTTTTTCAAAATGTTTTATATATGTTTTTATCCTACAGCTCAGCAGAAATCTCTATCACATTGCCAAACATTGTTTAATTATTTTAAGAATTACTGATTATTTTTAATTCTCAATTATTATTAACAATAATTGATAATCATATTTAACCATTAATTATTATTAATAAATATTATTAATTATTGTTGACAATTGATTATTATTAATGAGCATTATTATCAATACTTATTATTTTTAATTATAGTTAACCGTTATTATTCTTAACACTTCCATTAGACGGCAATTACACAAGACAGCTGCGAGCAACCTTGAACAAGTCCTGGCGGCAACACCCCACAAGACACCAACTGTACGGCCACCTGCCTCCCATCACGAAAACTATCCAAGTTAGACGAACCAGACATGCAGGACACTGCTGGAGAAGCAGGGACGAACTCATAAGAGATGTACTCTTGTGGACCCCCACACATGGCCGTGCAAAAGCAGGACGACCAGCACGAACATACATTCAGCAACTATGTGAGGATACGGGATGTTGTCCAGAAGACCTGCCTGAGACGATAAACGATAGGGAAATGTGGCGAGAGAGGGTCAGGGATATCCGTGCTACCAGCATGACATCATGATGATGATGATGATTCTTAACACTTAGAGTTTAATACTTGTTCCCGGTAATAGTTAACGGAATTAGAACACTCTACTTCTGTAGTTATATAAAGAGTTCAGTTCCAAGTTCTGTATATGTTCCTGAGTTCGACATAATCCTCCTGAAGAAGACCGAAGGGCGTATCGGCCGAAACATTGTGCCCGTGGTTTAATGGTTATCATCGCAGGAATTGGACACCGCGACACGAGTTCAAATCCTGGACTGATTGAATTTCACATAGCACTAATACCCTTGGGAAAGGTATGAATCCAATTAATCTCCCACCAGCTATGGGTAAATAGTAGGGCAGACTAGGTTCTTCAGCCTTGGTGAGGCAACTAGTCTAGGAGAAGGAAAACTTTGAATTCAAACCTGTTAAACTCCGCTTAAAAAATTGACCTTGTGTCATATCCTGCCCGAGCGGAGGGGTTGGGTAAATATGATAACAATGAAAATGAAGACTATTGTCCGAATATTATAAGTGATAAAAATAAATATTCTAAAAAGGAATTATTAACCATAGATAACCAATAATTACCAATAAAAAAAAGTATTATTTTTCCTTGTTAAAGATAAATTATTCTAAATATTAATCATAACTAATCCTTGATTATTAATTATAAGTTTTATTAATTATTCTTTATCAGGATTATTAATCATAGGTAACCATTAATTATTAATTACAAGTTTTATTAATCATTGTGAAACATATGTTGTGTAATAATCAAACATGATTTACGAAATTCAATGAACGAACGAAACATTTCTTTATAAAAGTATATCTCTCATTTCATTCTCGAAAGGGGCCCCTAGTTTGTTGTTAGTTTGAGATATAGATGGAGAGACATATACTCAGAGAAGGGACTTCTTTTTGCTCCATATTTTCTTCCAGGAGATAGGGGGTTGCCAACACTTGCACTCCCTTGCTAGCCGTATCGTCAGAGATGACCTGACGCCTCTGATCGGCTGCGTGTCCCTGGCTTGACTCTCGACTCTCTGTTTCTGTCTAAATCTGACCCCGTAGTTCTCATATCACGTGATCTCCTTCCGGTTACACACCTGTTGGACCTGACTGTCCCGACACGCTGCCATCCCCCTGTTTACTAATCACAACGTGACAGCTTGTCAAAGCACACGGGGTCACTAGGAACGAACCAAAAATCCATGTCATATGTTATATAACATAGATTATTCTTAAGTAGAAATATTGATCATAGCTAAGCTTTAAATATTATTCAATTTTATTAATCATTTTAAACATTAATTATTCTTAATAACAAGTATGAATCAGAGTAAACCATTAATTATTTAGAATAGGTATTATTAATCATTAAGCAGAAATTATTCTTGATAAAAAAAATAATTAAAACTAATAATTAATTATTATTAAGTATCATTAATCATTTTCAACCCTTAGTTATTCTCAATTAGAATTTTAGTTATAATTGCTAATCGTAATAAAAAGTACTTTTTAAGTTTGTCGGTGGGGTGTATCCCCCGCAGTGGAATAATACGTTTCCTTCCTCCCAAAAGTGTGTTCTTCGGGTGACATTAAACTGGTGAAGATTTAGTTTTGAAGATCTGGGGAATGCGGGGCACCATTTGATTGCGATAACCCCCAGGTCCACTCTAACACGGAGAGGCAGCAGCTGTTGTCATAATGTTTCGAATAGATCTGAGATTTTTTTTAGAGAGGCGTATCTGTAGCTAATGGGTTGGACTAAGACCTCGTAAAAAGCGATTTTGAACCCAGCCACACTCTTATGTTCACGTTTGGGCAAATATCGTTGGGAAAGGTAAGATGCTTATTATTACCCCAGGACTGTGATAACTAGTGTTCTTTTGTACGGGGGTGGCATAAAATAAACATCGAAGTTTGATATGCCATTAAACAAAGGGCCCAAACCAAATAAGCGTATTCGATCGGACCGTGCACAACAAAAAGTTAAAATTTTATAAAACAACTATATAAATAGTTGCAGTTATGAACGCGACTCACTCGCGTGTTGGGGATGTCCCCATGGTGTAATGGTGTAGTAGCTATTAAAAAGGGAGCTTTCGGATAGACCTCGACTAAGGGAGACAACGTTTACTTTACATTTGGTTTGAAATCCAAGTCTTCGTAGGGTCCTCATTAACAATGAAAGTCAATTTCATAATTATTCAAATTATTGGCGCAATGGAGAACACAATGAGATATCTAGTAGAATTATTAACAAATTCCAGAAGCACGTACACGTATAATCATGAACTGCTGTTACAACAGGAACACAGCGTGTGCCCTGATAGTCTAGTCGATTGTAATTAAACACTAGTTAAAAACTGAAATATAATTTAATCATTTGCTTTTGAAATTTTATATTTGATTTGTATTTTTTGCATAGTAGCAATTTTAAAGCTTATTTTTAAAAAATGTCACTACCAAGCAAAATATCAACAACTAGCATATATATATATATATATATATATATATATATATATATATATATATAATTAACTTAAATCGCGAGTTGAAAATCTTCTACTAAAGTTTCACCTTATCGGATCATCAGGAAGCCTAACTCCAACTCTTTTTTTTCTAGTACCGTGAATGCTGGTAGATATTAGATTAGTATATATATATATATATATATATATAAGCAAAGATTTAGAAATAGTATTCTTTAATTAATTTATTTCGGTTATTAAAGTTCGTCGGATAGATTTCAAAATTTTCAAATCCAGCAAGCTTTAATAAGAGAAATAAATTCGTTAAAGAATACTGTTTCTAAATTTCTGGAGTTTTAAACAAAACATATACATTTTGATCTGCATGTATATTTTGTTTTAAATAGCCGTGCATTGCTCACTCATTCTTTGGATATTCAGAGTCATTATTTACTTTATATATACATATATATATATATATATATATATATATATAGTGTATCACAAAAGTGAGTACACCTCTCACATTTCTGCAGATATTTAAGCATATCACTTCATGGGACAACACTGACAAAATGACACTTTGACTCAATGAAAAGTAGTCAGTATTCAGTTTATATAACAGAGTTAATTTATTTTCCCCTCACAGTAACTAAAAATATAACCATTAAAAGCTAAACCCCTGCCAACAAAAGTGAGTACACCCCTTAGGGAAAATTGTTGATATAAACATAAACCATGTCAACTGTCAATATTTTGTGTGGCCACCATCATTATCCAGTGGTGTAATGGTTATCGTCACATGGTATGGACACAGCGATACGAGTTCAATTCCTGGACAAACTGATTGCATTTCACATAGCACTAATACCCTTGGGAAAGGTATGAATCCAATTATTCTCCCTCCAGCTATGGGTAAATAATAGGGCAGACTAGGTTCTTCAGTCTTGGTGAGGCAACTGGTCTAGGAGAAGGAAAACTCTGAAATCAAACCTGCTAAACCCCGCTTAAAAAATTGACCTTGTGTCATATCCTGCCCGAGCGGAGGGGTTGGGTAAATAGGATCATTATCCAGAATTGCCTTTACCAGAGCTTCACAGGTTGCTACTGGAATGCTCTTCCACTCCTCCATGACGACGTTGCGGAGTTGGAAGATATTTGAGACTTTGCACACCTCCACCTTCTGCTTGAGGATCCCCCAAAGATGTTCTTTGGGGTTCAAGTCAGGAAACATGCTTGGCCAGTCCATCACCTTTACCCTCAGCCTCTTCAGTAAAGCAATGGTCGTCTTGGATGTGTGCTTGGGGTCATTGTCATGCTGGAACACTGCCCTGCTACCAAGTATCTGGAGAGAGGGGATCATACTCTGCTGCAGTATTTCACAGTACATGTTGGAATTCTTGTTTACCTTAATGATATATAACTCTCCAACACCTGCAGCACTCAGACCATGACATTCCCACCACCATGCTTGACTGTAGGCATGACGCACTTATCTTTGTATTCCTCTCCTGGTCGCCGCCACACATGCTTGAAGCCATCAGAACCAAACAAAGTAATCTTCATCTCATCAGACTATAGGACATGATTCCAGTAATCAATGTGCTTTGTTGACATGTCTTCAGCTAACTGTTTTGAGGCTTTCTTGCGTATCGTCTTAAGAAGAGGCTTCCTCCTGGGGTGACAGCCATGCACACTAATTTGATGTAGAGTGCAGCGTATGGTCGGCGCACTAACAGGCTGACCCCCACTTCTTCAATCTCTGCAGCAATGCTGACAGCACTCCTACGCCGATCTTTCAAATAAAGCATCTGGATGTAACGCTCTGCACGTACGCTCAGCTTTTTTGGACGACCTACCCGAGGCCTGTTTTAAATGGACCCCGCACTTTTAAAACGCAGGATGAAATTAGCCACTGTGCTGCAGCTCAGTTTCAGGGTGTTGGCAATCTTCTTGTAGCCTTGGCCATCTTCATGTAGCGCAACAGCATGTCTTTTAAGATCCTCGGAGAGTTCTTTCCCATGTGGTGCCATCTTGGAACTTTCAGTGACCAGTATGGGAGAGTGTGAGAGCCGAACTGTAAATTTGAACACATCTTCTCCCTATGCACATGGGCCTAGTAACACTAAGGAGTCACATTACATTTTGGAGGGAAAATGACAAGCAGTACTCAATTTGGACATTAAGGGGTGTAGTTTCTTAGGGGTGTACTCATTTTTGTGGGCAGGGGTTTAGCTTTTAATGGTTATATCTTCACCTTATCTTGTTTAACTATCTCGGTCCTAATTGAAACAAGAGGAATATCTAGGATGACAACAGCTGAATTAATTAACGGACATATTAGGAATAAATGTAAATCATGTATGAGATAGCTATTAGTTATACGATCTTAGTCTGTTTGGAAAATCACACCTGCTAAGGAAAAAGAACCCCTACAAGAACGCAAAATTGGGAGGGATTGACCGGCAGATTAATTCCACTCCAGTTTCTTAATCGTTCTAACAACTAACATTTTGACCCCCTCTTACCACGCCTATGAATGAAATAATTTGTAATTTGATTTCCATTTTATTCTTATTTTTATGCCTATTTTAATTTTTTAATTTTTAATTTTTTTTTATTTTCTAATTTTTATTTTCTAATTTTTTAAAAATTTTTATTTTTTTAATTCCTTTATTCTATCTTCTGAATACGAACTGTAACTCCACATTTGCTAATCTGCGACTAGAGAGACGCATGTAAATAGTCATCTGACGAGACATAGAGTATAGTAATATTCTCCGCCGAAATAAATTTATTATGACGACTTAACCGAGTTTGAGTCTCCATCACATTGTACTATACATATATATATATATATATGTGTGTGTGTGTGTGTGTGTGTGAGTAGGAGGGTGAGTTAAAAAGTAACACTTTTTTCTTTTGTCAAAGAATAGTTACTGACACAGGAATAGGTATTATACATCAAAATGAAACTGGTTCTCAGTTGATAGTATTTATACTTCTCAACATAGTCACCTTTTCTCTCTATGGGCATTATCAACCTTCAAATGAGAGCCTGTATCCCAGGCTTTAAAAATTGGTTAGCAGTTTTCACTGTCTCGTCTCATACATAATGTTCGCCACTAAAACCCTCTTTAATGAGGCCGAAGGTATGATTATCTTGAAAGCACTAAATCTTGCCAATCGATGATATACTACTTCAGCATGGCAATACTCGACCACGTACAACCATCAGGACAAGGGAGACAATCACCTTATTCGGGTGAACAACTTTACTACGACCTCTATACTCACCATATTTAGCCCATTCAGACGATTATCTCTTCGGACCAACGAAAAAGGGTTTTAGATGTAAACATTATGCCAGTGACGATAAAATGAAAACTATCGCAATGAATTGGTTCTAAGAACAGTCAATTAGAATATTGCTATTGATAGAAACGGTGATTTTGAAAAGTAGGAATGTGATCCTGGCCCTTTTGACGGCAATTACACAAGAATGCTGCCAGCAATTTTGAATAAGTCCTGGAGGCAACACTCCATAAAACAGCAGCTATACGGCCACCTACCACCCATCTCGGAAACTATCCAAGTTAGACAAACCAGACATGCGAGACACTCCTGGAGAAGTAGGGACGAACTCACAAGCGACATACTCCTGTTGACTCCTTCACATGGACGAGCAAAGGGAGGATGACCGGCTGGAACCTATAGACAACAGCTCTGTGCTGATACAGGATATAGCCTTGAAGACTTCAGGAGGAATGGAAGATAGAGACGACTAGCGAGACAGTGTCAGAGGGATCCGTGCTGGCAGTGCGAGATGATGATAACGATGATGATAAGGGATGTGATCCAGCTTCATTTTGAGGTATGATACATGTTCAAAATCGTTTATTATTACTGTACTAAAGAAAAAGGCGTTAGTTTTTGACTCACCCTCATATATATATATATATATATATATATATATATATATATATATATATATATATTCAAATTTCGTTGAACATAAAATAAATTTTCTGTCTACATATTTTCTTGTTGATCATTTCATATTGCCGTATTGATTTTATTGTATTCGGCGTGAATTGATTGATATATTTTCCATATTTGTTTATTTCCGAAGTACTTTCTGCCCGACTTTGGGCCATCATCAAGGGAGGATGTATAACAAAAGTGATGCAACTTTTGTATGCTATAAGATACTATACTGAATACAATAAAATCAAAACGGCAATATGAAAGGATCAAAAAGAAAATATGTAGACAGTAAATGTCTATTATGTTCAACGAAATTTGTATTAATGAAGAAATGCTGCCAAAATGCACACATGCACACACACACACACACACACACATATATATATATATATATATATATATATAGTAACGATAATTACTTAGTGAATCGCTTAGGCGAAATTATAGTAGGTTAGTTCCTGACTCACTAAGTAATTATCGTTACTATTTTGCTCTACTTAGTATTGAGAACTTTTTACATTGTAGCTTAGCAGCCCGAACGGTGGTTTGTTTTCTTTTGACCAACCAATTGCGTGTATTTTGATTTTTTTTTTTTAAATTAGTATGACAAGGTTGGCCTTTTCTTTTTTTTTTCAATATATATTTTTTCCAATATATATATATTTTTCCCCCTTGACAGTGATTCGTTGTATATTTTCATCTTCAAATCACTTGCCGGTTTTTTGTTCTTTTTACCATAAGGGCTATTATCTAATAAATATATATATATATATGTGTGTGTGTGTGTGTGTGTGTGTGCGTTTGCTGGGTTAGAAACTTTTTTTGTCTATTGGTATTGTGAAAACTTATCTAATTAATTGCTAAAGAGTTAAATAGATTTATAATTTTCTCAAAGTTCTTTTTCTCAAAGTTCTTTTTCTCAAAGTAAACACTGGGGTTTGAATTCACTTACTACGATGTTGCAGTTCAGTACATTAACAACAACACTATGAGGACTCCAGCTGTATAAGTTTGGAATGCTTTAAATGATGTAACTATGTAAAAAAAATCTCTTAAAAAACAATTACAAAAAATTTAAATATGAACGCAATTCCATAACCTCCATCAATGACTAATCTTAAATAGAATTATTAGAATTCGATGGCAATAAAATAACTTAATTCTGTACAAACAAATGAGTAATCATAAACAGAATTAGTAGTATTTGATGGAAATACTTGAAACTATTATAAATATCAACAAACAAATCATTTTGGTCTTCTGTATTGGGAGTAAAGGAAATAATCTGCTGAATTGTTACAATCTTTTTTCAAAAGAGGTAATTGTTTTTCATATATATAAAAACATAACAAACGATCACGTTGAATATTATATTCAGATCTGGGCTCTGGAGCATCGACATGGAAATTGGAATTTAATACTGAGATTAGATAAATACAAAAGAAAATTGACTAAGATAATAAAGAAAGTAAAAATTTAAGATAGTGGCGGGGGTATAAGAGTAATTAGAATAAACTACTTTACTTTAAAGAAGAATGAGTGGGTGTCCTCGTGGTGTAATGGTTAAAGCGATGGACTGCGGAATCGTAGTATGCAAGTTCCAACTCCAGTTGCGCTATTACGTTCACTTTCGGGCAAATACCCTTTGGAATGGTATGAACCCCCTTATCCTCCGCTATGGCTTATATAGTGCCACTACTCTTCATCTAGGAGGATGGCTTTGGCATTAAATAACCTACAAAGGTTGATATGCCATTAAACAAAGAAACCAAACCAAAGATGAATGAGGAGTGATTCAAATGGAACTTTCAAAAGACTTAACGGAATTTATAATTTCGGTAGATATTTTTTCAATATTTCTCATCGAACGAGAAATTTACTCTCGAGACAAAATTAAAAAAAAAAGTTTATTAACAAATTTTACTTTTTGGCTTATAGACCTGTACATTTTGCCAAATTGCCATATAAAATTAAAAGTAGCGGCGGCGCAACAAAAAAACTTGAATTAATTGGATGATTTCAGAAAAAATGGTAAGAAAAAGAAATTAAGAGGGCATTTTTGTGAACTTTTGAATGAAATACCTAACCAAGTTTTATCAGTATTTATTCGAAGCAAAGGTTTCTTTTCTTCAGATTGATGTGATTTTTATTATTTGTTTTAGTTGTCTGTTTGTTTTGCCTCATTGTGCAATTTCCTATTAATTATCCGTAGGAAATTGCCCAATGAGACAAAACAAACAAATAATAATAATAATAATAATAAATCAGAAAGAATATGAAAAGATGGATAAGTACTTCGACCTTGCAAGGGAATTGAAAAAAACTGTGGAACATGAAGGTGACAATTATACCAATTATAATTGGTACGTTTGGAAGAGTAACTAAAGGATTACTAAAGGGGCTGGAGGACTTGGAAGTTGCCGGACGAGTGGAAACCATCCAAACGACAGCATTATTGAGAACAACCAGAATACTGAGAAGAGTCCTGGAGACTTGCTGTCACTAAAACCATCAAAAACCATCAGCCAAACGCTGATGTGAAAAGCTCCAATGAGTGAATAATAATAATAATAATAATAATAATAATAATAATAATAATAGACACTTCTGGGTGGGGAAGATAATCCACTGGGAGTTGTGCAAGAAGTTTAAATTTGACCATACAAAAAATTGGTATATGCAAAACCCAGAATTCATCTTAAAGAAAGAGACGCAACAAATTCTCTGGGATTTTGAAAAACAAACGAAACAACTAATCTCAGCCAGACGACTACACCTAGTGATAGTCAACAAAAATAAGAGAACCTACCAAATAGAGGATTTTGCCTTACTTACTTAAACGAAAAGAGAAATAAGTATTTAGACCTTGAAAGAGAACTAAAAATATGGAACATGAAGGTGATAGTGATACCAATTTTAAGAGGTGCACTTGGAACAATCCTCAAACTGTTGATAAAGAGCCTAGAAGGCTTAGAAATATGAGGACAAGTGGAGAGCATCTAAACAACAGAATTATTTATTTTGACCAGAATAATGCGACGAGGCCTGGTGATTTGAAGAGATTTGCTGTCACTAAAACTCCTGAGAAAATGATCAGCTAACGCTGGGGTGAAAATATCTCAAAAGTGTAAAATTAAGAAACAAAACTATAAGAACTAAATCAGTTAGAAAATACATAGGGGGAAAATAGGTAGACCGAGAATTTGAAATACTGATATAGATAGTGTAAAGACAAATAGATGGCTAAAAAATGCCCGACTGAAAGCAGAGAAAGAGGGGTTAATAATGATTGCACAGGATTTGAACCGACTTACACGAATCTATCAGGTAAACATTATGAAAATGGATCAAACGAAATATTTAAACTATGCAAACAAAACCCTATCAATTGACCACTTAGTACCGGCTTGGTCCATTCTAACACCGAGAGAGGTAGCCTTCTGGTCGCCCTCGGCTACGTTCGCAAACTTTACTCTATCGGTGTTAGAATGGACCAAACCAGTACTAAGTGGTAACCAGAAGGCTCCCTTTTCAATAGCTACTACACCAAGGTGTAGAGGAGGGCGCTACTCCTTTCCCTGGATTGCTCTTCTTTACTCTTAATACGTATCTTATATTGCTGAGTGTTAAGCAAGGAGGTATCAAGTACCATTTTTATAGAGTTTGGTATGACGCGAATCGGGATTGAACCCAGGTCACCCGGACTATTGGTGAACACTCTCCCCACTATACCAATGAGCCTGACTAACACCGATAGAAATCCATGGCAAAGCAGAAGATTATATATATATATCAATATGTAATATTGGATTGTGAAAAATGGGATAAACATCCACGAGCAGCAATAATAGTCACCAAAAGTTTGGTACCGGCACTGTAGGATTTGAAAATCAGAGAACGAGTGGAGAACATTCAGGCTACAACATTATCGGTTTGGCTTCTTTGTTTAATGGCCAATCAACATTTTTAGGTTATTTAATGCAAAAGCCATTCACCTAGAAGAACAGTTGTGGTACTATTTAACCCATAGCTGTGAGGATAAGTGGGTTTTCGCCCTAAAGTGAACGTAATAGCACGACTGGAGTACGAACTCGCTTACTACGATTCCGCAGTCCATCGCTTTAACCATTACAGTACGAAGACACTCCCACGAATACTTAAACTAGTAAATCTAAACAATTAAAAGATAAGATTGTACCACAGCCTTAGGTTTGGTTTCTTAGCATATCAACCTTTTTAAGTTATTTAATGCCAAAGCCATTCTCCTAGAAGAACACTAGTGGTACTATTTAACCCATAGCTGTGAGGATAAGTGGGTTTTTACCTTTCCCAAGGGTATCTACCCTAAAGTGAACGTAGTAGCACGGGTGGATTACAAACTCGCCTACTACCATTCTGCACTCGGTCGCTTTAACCATTACACCACGAAGACACCCCCACAACATTATTGAGATTGACTAGAATACATAAAAGAGTCCTGAAGTCCGTTACGCAAACTCAAGTGAAAAACCTTCAGCTAACGTTGGTGTGAAAACATCTCAAAAGAGAAATAAATAAAAATAATACTCATCATCATCATCATCATTATCATGTCATGCCGCTAGCACGGATATCCCTGACCCTCTCTCGCCATATCTCCCTATCATTCATCGCCTCTGGTAGGTCTTAAGAGCTACATCACGTATCCTCACAGAGCTGCTGAATGTATGTTGGTTGTCTTGCTTTTGCCCCGCCATATGAGGAGATCCATAGGAGTACATTACTTATGAGTTCGTCCCTGCTTCTCCAGCAGTGTCCTACATGTCTTGTTCGTCTAACTTGGATAGTTTTCGTGATGGGAGGCAGGTGGCCGTATAGTTTGTGGGGTGTTGCCGCTAAGACTTTTTCATCTAATAGCAATGTGGATATGTAATTTCCCCGGTCGGAATTTACCCACCAACCTTGCCAGTTAAGTGTACTTGAAAGAAACGGTAAAAAGTCTACCTGCTTGGGATAAGATATTGCAGTTCGAAAATTACAAAGAATTCAGTAGATTGAAGAAGGGTAATTTGAAGAATAAGATTCGATCATCAATTCTATCCAGTAAATAAGATTTATACTATTTACCAACCCCTCCGCTCGGGCAGGATATGACACAAGGTCAATTTTTAAGCGGAGTTTAGCAGGTTTGAATTCAGAGTTTTCCTTCTCCTAGACTAGTTGCCTCACCAAGGCTGAAGAACCTAGTCTTTCCTACTATTTACCCATAGCTGGAGGGAGAATAATTGGATTCATACCTTTCCCAAGGATATTAGTGCTATGTGAAATGCAATCAGTCTCGTCCAGGGTTTGAACTCGTGTCGCCGTGTCCATGTCCTGCAATGATAACTACTGCACCACGGGCACCTCCAAAAAATCAGATTTATAGATTCCTGTTTTATTATATCGGAGAGATTTGATTTTTCATCCAAGATGCAGCCGTATGTTCACTATTGTACGTTTGTACCACTTTGGCTTTAGTGAAATGATTGGTAAAAAGCTTAAGTTGAACTACATGTAACATAGGACCAACGTGTCGTGCTTTAAAGAAAGAAGTCCACAGAAAAAGAAATACTCAAACTCAAAGGTAAGGAAAGAAAATATAGCAGTCGTTTATTATTCACTTAGGGCTATGATCGATTTAACTCGAAAAGTTCATTTTAGTTACGTTCTTCTCCCTTCCTCTTGGTGGTGACGGCGGTGTGGGTGAGAGCTGGCTGTTTGACACACGTCTAACAGATAGGTCATAGCAGACTGGGTAGGATGCCTGTTTTGAAAGCTGACTTCAACTCTGCCAAAATCTCCTGATTTGTTTTCTTATATAGAATTTTGGGGAACAAATCGAAGATCCCCGAATGTTCGATGTCACCAATGAAACTGTCGTGAAAGACGTGATAATTCATCTATGATTATTTTAAAATCATGTCTAACTTTGCAGGTCATTCTGCCCGCACGCGCTAGTCTCGTGGCACCATCACTGATTGACGACAGCGCCCGTCCTTAATATTACATACTCACGAAGGATGATACTGTTTTGTATAAATCCTAGAAGTAGCATCCGATTAAGCAGCAGTTACACAAACCAATAAGTCAAGCAAGACATGTTGGATATACCATGAGAGAATAAAGGACGAACTCAACGAAATTCTACAGGGTGGAACGATAAAATTGTCGCCCTAGAAAAGACGACATGATTCCATTTCCGTTTAATGATAACCGGTTTTCTTTTTTCCTTGCAGACCATCTACTAGTTGGCTAGTTGTGTACAAATCCCAAGAGCGATAGGAGCCTTCTATCATGTCTGAATGTGACTCAATGTTCAACGAGCGAGATCGGAGATGGGCCGCTGTACAACTCATAGTCTCTACCGATACAAGTTATGACAACAGGACCATTGCCAGCACCCTCAAAATGCAAATCCGGACGGTTCAACGCTTGAGGGCACAGCTCAACGCATTGGACGACTCTTTGGAGGTGATGGAGCGAACTCGGCTTAAAAGTCAACACCAAAGTGTACCTGGATGTGCTGAAGCGTGTGTGACAGCAGGACTCGGCGCCGGCCCACAAGTCCAAAGAGACCCAAGCTTGGCTTCAGAAGGAGTGCTATGACTTTGTATCCTTCTCTCACTGGCCCCCTCCTCCCCCGACCTGAACTCGCTGGACTACTTCGTTTGGACCTACGTTGAGAACATCATCAACATGACCTCTCACAACACCAAAGGCAGCCTGATCGCCGCCATCCGCCGAGTATTCACTGAGCATCCGCCAGCGATTGTTGAAAAGGCATGCTCCCAGTTCCAGATCCGTATCGAGGCGGTAATTGAGGCTGAAGGCGGCTACATTGAATAGATGTCAACTCTATAACATAATCAAGTTACCTGAATTTTTTTTTCAATATAGGTTTTAAAATAAAGCTGTAGTGTTGTTTTCTTTAGGACGACAATTTTATTGTTCCACCCTGTAGATGTCAGCAATACTACATAATCAAGTTACCTGAATTGATTTTTTCAATATTGGTTTTAGAATAAAGCTGTAGTGTTGTTTTCTTTTGGACGACAATTTTATCGTTCCACCCTGTACAATTTGATACACCATTGATTTGGGACCAGCAAAAAAGTTATATACGGCAGTTATATGCGAACACAGGTGAAGTCTAGAGAACTTTCAAAGAGTGACAAGTTAGGAGGGATGGCAAGAGAGTTTCAAGAAAATACATGATGTCAGTAGGCCTTAATGATGATGATGATGATGATGATGATGATGATGATGCTGTTATATGGAGTCCTCGTAAGTACAGTTTCAATGACAAAAACAGTTCTCATAAGTACAGTTTCAATGTCAAAAACAGTTCCAATTCAAACAATTCAGTTCAGCATAAATATCAAAACAGTTCTATTTCAAGTAATTTAGTTTAGCATTAGTACGCAGATTAGTTCCATTTAATGCATAGATAGGGCCCTATCAGGAGCTACCACGCAGGGCCAGAGTGGACCTGGGAGCTATGGAAATGTGTTAAAAAGTCATATTGCTTACTTTTTTGTTTCTTTTTCTTTTTCTGCAATAAATATCCCTCTATGTGACAGTAATAGTAATTAAAAAACAAAGTAAAAATCTACTGTTTATTTTATGAACATCTGAAAAAGTTTGAGCACTTTTTTCCTTTATTTTATGTTGGCTGGTTAGTTGGGTTTTATGGCATATCAATCTTTGTAGGTTATACATTGCTTAATTCACTTTTATACAAATAACCAGTTGTACGAGGTGCATACGATAAGTTTCCAGACATTTTTCGTATGGGCACTTTTATTGATAGTACACACATGAAACTCTAGTCCCCTTCGAAGTAATTTCCTCGGGCTGCAATGCACTTGTTGTACCGTTCCAACAACTTCTGGAAGGCCACATGGAAGTTCTCTTGTGTGAGTGTGTCAGTGACCTTCGTCACAGCCTCTGTCATCTCTTCAATTGTCTCATAACGACAACCTGTGAGCTTAGGGAACAAGCAAAAGTCACAGGGAGCAACGTCTGGACTATAGGAAGGCTGAGGAACTGTCTTAATGCCCATTTTGGTCAAATAGTCTGTGACAAAGATGGATTTGTGGACTGGTGCATTTTTCTGGTGGAAATGCCGCTGACCCGATTTGAAGAGTGCTGGCCTCTTCCCTAGGAATTTCTTCCTGAACTCCCTTAAAACCTCATCATAGTAACCCTAACCCTAACACTTTGGCCAATCAACTCTGGTGTATTGACTTCCTTACTGCTCCCATGCCTCTCATCATCCCTTACAGACTCCCTGCCTTCCTTGAATCTGTTATGCCACTCATAAACTGATGGTTGATTCATGCAAGATGGTCCATAAAAATCGGTCAGTCATTTCATAAGATGTATAGCAATAACATTCCGAATATTCAATAAGTCTACGACAATTTTAATTGCCCATTGGAAAAAAGCATGGAAACTTATCGTATACACCTCGTATTTCAAAATAATTCAGTTTAGCAGGAGTACGCAGTTTAATTGTCAAAAACATTTCTAATTCAATCCATTCGGTTTAGTATAAGTACAGATTTTGTTTACACACTGTTAAATGTCAAAACAGTTCTATTTAAAAAAAAACAGTTTAACGTAATTAGAGTTTCAATATAAAAAAACAGTTCTATCTCAAACAATCCTGTTTAGCATAAATGAGCAGTTTAAATTTAAGTACACAGTTTAATTATCAGAAATATTTCTACTTCAAGCCGTTCAGCTCAGCAAACAGTTCTAATCCAAACAATTTAGTTCAGCGTAACAACAGTTTCTATGTCAAAAACAGTTCTCGTAAGTACAGTTTCCAAGTCAAAAACAGTTCCAATTCAAACAATTCAGTTCAGCATTAATATCAAAACGGCTCTATTTCAAGAAATTAAGTTTAGCATAAGTACGCAGATTAGTTCCATTTAACATATAGATAGGGCCCTATCAGGAGCTACCACGCAGGGCCAGAGTGGACCTGGGAGCAATGCCAATGAAGGAGTACTCCGCATTCCCTAAAACTCAAGAATTTTTGGAAACTTACCAACATATGGTTTAGTGCCATATCCAGACACTCGTTGGGGTCTTGCCCCTCTGCAGAGAAGCAATCGGTGTATTATACTGCCCTTCAGCCGCCTGGGTAACTTTTTTTATGGTAAAAAGTAAGTTAAGGAATAACCAACAAAAATAAATGCTAAATATTGCAATATTGAGTCATTTGGAAACTACCAAAAAATTAAGTGATCGTACGAATTCTTTCATAATTCTATCTATCAATCTATCTATCTATCTAAGTCTTCAAACATCTCTCTCTCTCTCTCTCTCTCTCTCTCTCTGTCATCCTGTTTGTATCCATTTATCTATGTATTATCTCACATGATGTCCATATCCCTCCCTCTGTCTATCTGAACGCGCACCCCTTAACAATCATCTTCCTCAGGGGTGGCTTTGGTATTGAATAACAGAGAAAGGCTGATGTGCTATTAAATAAAGAAAACAAACCAACGAATAGCCCAGTCGTCTGGGGCTGTAGAATACACCGACTGTGTCTCTTCAGAGGGGTACGATCCCACCAATTAATATCGTAGAAATGGCACTAAACAATCTGCCGGTGAGATTCCAGTAATGCTAGAACTTTGGGGAAATGCGGACTACTCCTTCATTGACATCGCTCCCAAGTCCACTCCCGCTCGGAGTGTCAGTATCTGATAGGCTTCTCTCTATGAGTCAAATAGAACTAAACTCCGTAATTATGCTAAACTGAATTGCTTAGGATAGAACTGTTTTGAGATTTAAACTGTGTACTTATGCTAAACTGAATTGTTTGAAGTGGAAGTGTATTTCACATTTAACTGTGAGTAAACTAAAACTATACTTAAAGTAAACTGAATGTTTTTTTAATAGAACCGTTTGACTAAACTGAATTGAATGAAATAGAAATGCTTTTGACAATTAAATTGTATAATTATGCCAAATTTATTGGTTATAGATAGAACGATTTTATTTGTATGAAGATAGATTTGGGATTTAATAAATTACAAAGCAGATATGCCGCAACAAACAAACAAACAAACAAAGCAATTTATCTATATATCTAGCTATCTATCTATCTAGCTATTTATCAGAGCTTGTGATCATTTACGGGTAAAAGGATTTCAAATATCTATCTATCTATCTATCTATCTATCTATCTATCTATCTATCAGAGCTTCTGATCAATTACAGATAAAAGAATTCGCAAGATCTATCCATCTATCTATCTATCTATCTATCTATCTATCTATCTATCTATCTATCTATCTAAAAACATTTTCTTTGTTGTTCTTCATTTCTTACGAACAATCGGAAAGCTAAGGTCGCCTCCTGTCTCTTTTTGTTTTTTCTCTTATTTATTCTCTTCACGTCGAAGACATCTCATTAAGCAGAAGACATTAGTATGCAATCTAGCATTCATTTATATCAGCGTCTTGTCGAGGGGGACAATAAGTTTCGAAGAATCACTTTGAAACAATGTTTAAACACATCAGATTGAATGAATTACGTGTCAGAAAATGATAGAAATAGATTCGTTTCAGAAGACGAAAGAAATCAAAAAATAAATAAATAAATAAATAAATAAAATAAAATAAAATAAATAAATAAATAAATGGATAAATGAATGAATAAAACGAAAGACTTTTACGTCGTAACTATATCCGTTACAATATGTTTTTATCTAAGGACGTTGTTTCGGGCCAAGTGCGACGCAAGTTGAATTTTAAAGCGAGCTAAGCTTGTTTGAATTCAGAGTTTTCCTTCTTCTTGATCGTTGCTTAATCAAGTCTAAGGAACTAAGTCTACCTAAAAATCTGAAGGATATAAGACAAGATCAATTTTTAAGAGAACTAAAACTTTTTTGTATATAGAATTTTCCTTCTCCTAGATTCGTTGCCTAATAAAGAGTAAAAAAAAATAATCTACACTATGATGGGCCGAGTCTTACACAAGGTCAATTTAAAAGCGTGATAGATATGGTTTGGTTTGGGTTGGTTTTAAGGGAGATCCACCATTGTACGTTATTTAATATCAAGTCCATTTTTATACGTATAAACCGTTCTATTTGAAGCAATTCAGTTTTGCATAAGTACACAGTTTTAATGTCAAAGCAGTTCAATTTTAAACAATTTGGTTTAACGTAAGTACACAGTTTAGTTCTATCTAACCCATATATAGGATCATATCAGTTGCTGCCTCTCCAGGTCAGAGTGGAGCTGGGGGCTAAAGTAATAAAGGAGTTCTCTGCATTCCCCAAACCTCCAAAACTACTGGAGCCTCACCATTAGATTGTTTAATATTATATCCAGGACACTCGTCAGGGAAGTCTTAACCTTCTGTTGAGATGCAATCGGTTTTCTACCCCTAACAACCGACTGAGTCAGATACAGCTGGTTTGAATTTAATTCACAGTTAAAATGCATGACTTATTGACACTAAAGTGGGTCTTGGAAATGCTGCTTCTGTCAAAAGACACATGATTTTTAAGCTTTTCGTAAGCTTAGCCACATTTGTAATCTTCAGATTTACTTAAAAAGCAAGGAATTCATCCCAAAACAGAATGCTTCCACGATGTACAAACGAGTCAATCACATCCAATATTGTGTCCTCGATATATATATATATATATATATATATATAGTGACACGTATAACCATTGGATACATGTTATTTTCTGTTATAATTTTAGTTTATGTTCGCCATTTGCCTGATATTTGGTAAGTAATATCTCGTAAAGTTGTTTTAGTTGTATGTGGAAGGAAAATCAAAAACTCATGGTTGAATCCTTTTTTTTTTTTTTATCAAAGTTCAAAATTACCCTATGCAAAAGTATTGGATAAATGATACTTTTTCAAATTTCCAATCGAAAATTTGTATTTTAAAAGACTTTAAATATTCAAATTTTCGATAGTATTGGAATGTTATCTCTGACCAATCAGAGAAGCACACAATTTTTTACAAGATAGTGCTACTAATCATCTGACTCTTTGATGTGCATTTTGCAATTCAAGAATTAAAAATCGCAACAACTAAAGAATTATCAAGAGATCACATATCACAAACAACGAAAACAAATTTACAAGATATTACTTACCAAATATTAGGAAAAATGGCGAATATAAATTAGAGTTATAACAGAAAATAACATGTATCCAATATATATATATATATATATATGTGTGTGTGTGTGTGTGTGTATGTATGTGTGTGTGCGCGCGCTAAGGTATTCATCAACCCCACTACACGAGTAGGATCTGGCAAAGGTCACTTTTAAGACAAGTTTAACAGGTTTGAATAGAGAGATTTCCTTTTTCTTTGACCACTGGCCATACAAAGGTTAAACAACCCATTATGCCATACTATTTGCCCTTAGCTGGAGAAAAACTTTGTTTGATCCATATCTTTCTCAATGATATAAGCTCAATGCGAAATGCAAACATCCTGCGTAAGTTAGCGTAGCGTAGACAAGAATCAACGGGATTTCTTAACCGTCAGTTTCTCGTCTATGCAAGTATCAGACCCATTGGTCCCGACGTGGTGCGTTTCTTTATATACTGTAGTGTGGGGCATGATGGGAACGGTGAC
>CAUZXS010005276.1:115000-117750 GCA_963585895.1 Sepioteuthis lessoniana | reverse complement strand
GCACTAATACCCTTGGTAAAGGTATGAATCCAATTATTCTCCCTCCAATTATTTGTAAATAGTAGGACAGACTGATTTCTTCAGCCTTGGTGAGGCAACTAGTCTAGGAGAAGGAAAACTCTGAATTGAAACCTGTTAAACTCCGCTTAAAATTGACCTGAGCGGAGGGGTTGGTATATGAGATTTTTTTTCATTTTGACGAAACTATATATATATATATATATATATATATATATATATATATATATATATATATACATATATATATATATATATATATATATATAAATCTCTCTGTGAGTGCGCGCGGTTGTGTGTGTGTGTCTGTGTGTTTAGTTTTATAGGCAATTGTGCGAATTTGTTATAAACATTAATCTGTTAGTAATATGATTGTTATTACACACACACTCACTCACAATATATATATATATATATATATATATATATATATAAAATATTATATTGCACTTGGTTCGACACAGACCCACAAAGTGATTTAGTGACAACCAATTCTGTCATAATATAAATATATATATATATATACATATATATATATATATATATATATATATACGAGTGTCTGTGAATTTGTGTGAATTTATTCCTTAAATTAGTTCTGATGCATATAAAAATAGACCTGTATATATGTATGTGTACAAATATATACATTTAATATACATAAATCTGTTAACATAAACATGTTTGTATATGTAAACATGATTATATATATATATATATATATGTATGTGTGTGTGTGTGTGTGTGTGTGCGTGATTTATGAGTATTTCCAAGACTACAAAATCTCTTTTGTTTTCCAACGAGGGAAGGAAAAAATGCTAAAAACAACAACAACAACCACAATCATAATAATGATAATAAAACATGTCAAGAAAATAAAGAAAAAAAAAAGAAAATAACGAAAGGAAGGAAATATTTATTACCTCTGCGCCATTATAGTTGTCATATTTGCATATACATTTTCATACACCAGATATAACAATTATTGTGGGACAGGAACAGAATATATATATATATATATATATATATATATATATATATATATATATATATATATGCGTTATGGCTGTTGTCAAACGGATTCCATAACGAGGTCTTATACGATGAACAAATTATGGCATGACGTAAAATGACACTTGCTATTTTATAGCATTCGTTACAACTCACATTGCTGCTTTGTGTAGTTCATTACAGTTTCAGTCACTTTGTTTAATGACACATCAACCTTCATGTCTTATTTAAAGCCAAAGCCGTCTGTGTAGAAGAGCAGTGGTATTATTTAACCCATAACTCTGGGGATAACCGGGCTTATGCCTTTCCTGTGTCTCAGGCAACCATGTTCACTACAACTCCACGGAAAGTCCCTTCATCATCCATTACATTGTTTTTTTCTTTGTTCAATCTTCGTGGGTTATTTAATGCCAAAGCCAGCCTTGAAGAAGAACAGCTGTGACACTGTTTGAAACATATCTGGTTTGGTTTCTTGGTCTAATGGCATATCAATCTTCTTGGGTTATTTAATGCCAAAGCCGTTCTCCGTGAAGAACAGTAGTGGAGCTATTTAACCCATAGCTGGCAGGATAAGCGGGTTCATCTCTTTTCCATGAGTATTTGTCCGAAAGTGAACGTAATAGCGCGACTGGAGTTCGAACTCGCTTACTATGATTCCATAGTCCATCGCTTTAACCATTACACCACGACGACAATTTTTTTTTTTTTGCACACAGTTAAATGGTTTCAAGTATTGTTATATAATTCTCACAATTTAACATCAGTCGTTTATTTGCATACAGTTTGTTCTATTTGATACATAGATAGGACCCTTTCAGGTACTACCATTCCAGGTCATATCTCCACGACAGGAGACTCACCATCGGATAGTTTAATGTTATATCCAGGACACTCGTTTTGTACATAGCATCTTACCCCTCTACAGAGATGCATTCGGTGTATTCTACAGCCTCAGCCGAACGGGCGGCTAGAAATATAAAAACTTAAACTGAAATCATTTTAAAATTAAAAATATAAACGAAAATGTGTCCCATTTATTTAATACAGGTATGGCGTCCAGCCGTCTACATAGTATCTAGAAGGGTCCATGTCAATAAAAAATGTTTTAGGTGAAAGAGAGGATTGTGCAAATGCAGAAACCTCCATATTCACCCCACTTATCACCGTGTGACATTTTCTTATCTCCTAAATTGAAGATCAACCTCAAAAGTAAGTTTTGAAGACGTGAACAGCATTAAGGGAAATAGGGAATAAGGGAATCATCATCATCATGTCGTGCCGCTAGCATGGATATCCCTGACCCTCTCTCGCCACTTCTCCCTATCGTTCATCGCCTCTGGTAGGTCTTTAGGGCTACATCTCGTATCCTCACATAGTTGCTGTATGTATGTTCTAACTGGTCGTCCTGCTTTTGCTCGGCCATATGTGGGGGTCCATAGGAGTACATCTCTTATGAGCTCGTCCCTACTTCTCCAGCAGTGTCCTGGATGCCTGGTTCGTCTAATTTGGATAGTTTTCGTGATGGGAGGCATGTGGCTTTATAGTAGGTGCCTTGTGGGGTGTTGCCGCCAGGACTTGTTCAATATTGCTCGCAACATTCTTGTGTAATTGCCGTCTAGCTTCTTCTCCAGCCGTTTTGTTAGCGACCAAATAGAGCATACATACAGCAGTATCGATACGACCGCTGCCAGGAAGAAACTGCGTTTCATTTTATGGGTCAG
>CAUZXS010005276.1:105000-110000 GCA_963585895.1 Sepioteuthis lessoniana | reverse complement strand
TACTACTATTCCGCGTTCCAACGCTTCAACAATTACATCACGAGGATGTAACAGTTTGGCTGGTTAAATAAAAGCTTAGGGGGTCCACATGGGGTAAATTTACTCGTTTGCATTTAAAAATCTCTTAATCACAGAAAAAGAAAAATTGCTGGATCATCTAGACTAGTTGCCAGATATCAAACGTCTTGTAGAATGCCTGATAGGGTTTGATGGCCACTTGTAATGTGTTGTTCATATGTGTCCCGTTAAAAAAGTTCTAGTCATTTAAATGAACGGACGAGCAAGCTCTGACCAAAAAGGTCCTGATATTTTCGGGGTCATTAGCGATGCATCTAATCAGATTTTCGCAAAGGAGAACATTTAAAAATAATTCTTTTTTAAACGAATGATTTTATTTTTAAAAATTACAGAATTCTGAAGATATCCCGTTTTATGTTAGGTTTATAAAAAGTTCATTATTTGATAAGAACAAAAGATATGAATTTAAAAAAAGATAAAAAGAAAGAAATAATGGAAAGTAAAAATTAAATAAAATGCATGAAATTTTAATGTTTATCCATGGTAACCAATTTTAATTGAATGGAATTAAAATCAAATTATTGACAAGAAATCCAGCTCTGACCGAGGAGATTCACATTTTTCCTTATTGAGTCAGTTTCCATATTGCCTGGTATTTTTTGGTGTGAGTATTATCATGATTCAATATCCCATTTCTTATATCTTTTCTGTATTCTGTGAAAATTTCAACCTTGAAAACGAATAATTTTTTTTTTGGGGGGGGAGTGAATGAAAGTTAAAATTGTTTGCAAAGGGTGCATCAAGTAATAAATTTAGACGTTCTTGTGTCATTGTCAATTTGTGTGCATTATTTAAATGTTTGATCTTAAAGAAACCCCCCATGTCCAGTCGCATTTGTTCCCACTAAACACAAATAAACCCGTAGTTCTGTTTCAACTTCAGAGAATATGGAAGTTAATTTGTTTTCTAATAACTACAAAAATAAAACTGTGGACAATATTCAATTAATTTATTTGAGGGGGAACAGAAATTAAATTTGGTGACAAGGAGGGGAGAATTAAGGAAAAAATTTGACAGGTCCTTTTTTTTAGATGGAGACTATTTTTTAGATACAAATGACTTAGCGTTGATTCTAATTTTAAGGATTAATTTTTCTCTTAAATAATCTCTTAGAGAGAGAGAGAGAGGGAGAGAGATCCTCACCCCTAATGTATTACCTTAGGATATTCTTTTTTAAAATCAGCCTTTAAAAGTTACTTGAAGAAACTTGTTTTTTTTTCCTTTTTACTTAAAATGAAACGAAATGATTAGTATTCCAGTGTACATACAACATTCAAAATTCGCCTCATTTTTTAGGCGTCCTACATGAATTCGTTTCGTCTACTTGAAGGCCGACTTTTCCATGAGGGTATACACGATGGAAGGTTGGATTAATTTGTTTTGTATATATTTAAAAAAAAACAAAAAAAAACCCTTAGCAAAGTCTCTTTATTCCTATTCGTCCATATTGTGATTCTTTACTTGGCCTATTGGAATTCCATTCACTCCTCCATTTTTCTTCAAACGTCCAAATATAACCCCTTTTTAAACCTTTTTTTTTCTTTCTGTCCTCTTGGTCACAGCCTTTTCTCACTTGGTAGGAATTTGATGCATTATTTTTTTTTTTTGTTGGTAGAGAGAGATATTTTGAAATTGAATATATATAGCTCTTTTTATCTCATAATGCAAATATGAGATTTTTTTATTAAAAATTCTCTTCTCTCTTCCTTCACACATTTTAAATGCTATCCTTGTCTACGTTCTTATTTTCCTTTAACCAACAAAAATTTACCCCCCCCACACGCATATATGTGTGTGTGCATAATATTTTTCCTTCTATTTTATTTTAAAGCTTCCAATATTTTATTTTTTTGGGGGTTTTTTTTGTAGTGTTTAATGTTTCTTTTTTCGTAATTTTTCTTCAAGTTTCTCATTCTCTAAGTTGTAAAAAACTTTCTTTCTAACACAAAGTAAAAAGAAAATATTTATAACTATTTTACATCACAAAAAATTTCGAATATTTTATCAAAATTTATCTTTTTCAAAAATCATTTTTATAGGCATATATAATATATAAATTAGTAAGTAAATATATATACGTCTTTATATATGTTTAATAGCAGGGAAGCTTGTCTGTGACCACAGGTTTCATGACGTCTTATAAATGACAATCATCAGGCAGAGAAAGAAAGATTCTAGGGAAATCGGAAAACACAGTCAAAAGAACGATAGGATTGTGTATAACTCTTTATGTGTGTGTGTGTTTGTGGTACAAACCCACGAAGTGAGATAGTGACAACTAACACTGTTATAAATTTAATCCTTCATATGTCTTCAGTATCTCAAAAAATGTCCCCTTTATTATTCGCTATCAAGATTTGAACTTGAATATTTTATCATCGCTAGTTAGTCTTTTGGTTAGAGCGACACGGGATTTTAAACTGTCGATCCGTGCAGCTTCGTCTAAACGAATTCTTCTCTTCGTATTGCATTCAGCCATCCTAGTAGTTTTCTCAAGATCCAACACTAAGCCCCCTTCTCACGTTCTTTTTAATTTTTTTGGAACGTTTTCGTTATATATCTTAGTGTGCGTCTGGACATATATAGAAGCGAAAAATTGCAAAATCCTCAGTGACGATAACTATTTTGACTTAGTAACAGTGAAATAACATTGTTTTCACATACACACACGCATAAATATATATATATAATATATATATATGTGTGTGTGTGTGCGCGTATATATATATATATGTGTGTGTGTGTATATGTATGTGTGTGTATGCATATATATATATATGTGTGTGTGTGTGTGTATATATATATATATATATATATATATATATATATATATATATATATATATATATATATATATCAAGTCAGAATTCAATCATTTAGACATAAAATACTGACTAAACGTTTGCAACTGTCTAAAGTGAAGCACAGTCAAAATTTTATATTTATATATATATATATATATATATATATATATATATATATATATATATATATATATATATATATAAAGATTGGTTTGGTTTCATGGGATATCGACTATTGTAGGTCAATTAATGCCAAATCCTTTTTATGCATATACTAAATATTTGATTTCTAAACACATTTTGAAGATAACTTTTTGCACAAGCGTGAGTTTTTTTTTTGTTTTTTTTTGCACATCGTTAAAGGGTTTCACTTAATTTCAAACTTCAGTTTAGCATAATTTTCTTTGTTTACACACAGTTAAATGTAAACATACTTAATTTCAAACAATTCAGTTTAGCGCAATTGCATATTCTAGTTCTATTTGACCCATAGATAGGACCCTATCAGGTGCTCTCACACCGAGACAGAGTGGACCTGAGAGCGATGGGAATGAAGGGGTACCCCGCATTCCCCAAATCTCCAGAATTACTGAAACCTCACCATCAGATTTTTTTAGTGTCATATCTTGGACACTCATAGTGGGGTGTCTTACTCCTCTGCAGAGAAGCAGTCGGTTTATTCTGCAGCTCCAGCCGACTGGGATATGGATATATATATTCATATATATATCGAATTTATAATGACTGAGTAAAACGAATGAAACAAACAATCGTTTGAAAAGTATTTAATGAATCAAAACGTGCTCAAAATCCTATCAGCAGAGCAGTACCAAAACTAAAGGTTATAATGATATCACCTTCTCAATATCGTTTCTTAATTGTCACTTTCATTTTTCTTCAATAATACAGAATAGACCATCATCAGATAAGACCTTATCTTTCAAGTACTAAGTTTCATCTGATGGCTTTGTTTTCTTCTCTTTAGGGTCTAATAGTATGGGTCCAGTCCTTCAGTTTTAGAGAATATGGAGTACTTCTTCATTACTTTTAATCTCGAGTCCACTTTGACCCGGGTGGTGGTATCTGTTAAGGTCTCATCTTTGGGTTAAATAGAGCCGTCCAATAATTGACAATGGACTATTATTTATTTGAGACAATGCAGCTGTTTGCAAACTTTCCATATAAGAGGGGAATACTTGGTAAATAGCTAATGTTTTAAATAGTTATTTAACACTGAATTTCAATACTTGAAACTTTTACCTGTATGCAAATAAAGGATTAATATCAAATAGAATAATCATGTTGAATACACCTGGAGCATATATATATGCTCCAGGTGTATTCAACATGATTATTCTATTTTAATTTTAATTAATTATCCATTGGGTCTGAAGAAGTCCTGTATTAATTTTTTCTTCATGCTTTTGGTTCACACCAGAAACTGAAAATACGGGATGGAAATAAATTTATAATCCTGAATTAACCGGTCTTTGGTTTTTTTTTCTTAAAGATATATAACATAATGCACCCGGCGACTCGAGTTCAAATTTTGTACGAGGCTCTTCAGCTTTTACGTACTACAAACACTATTGGGAAAAGGATGAATCTAACAACTATCTACCCAACTATGATTAAATAGCCGCGCAACCTGTTTTGTAAACCAATCTAGGATAATGAAAAATTTCGATTCGAACCACTTGTACTCCGCTCAAAAAAAGTGATCTCGAAGCGAAGGAGTCGGTAGGTGTTTTATACGTACCGACCCCTTCGTGCATTTCCTCCAACGATTACCGTTACACTTGGATGGCCAACTGGGGGAGATTGGGTTCTTTTGCCTTGGTTAGGTAAGAAGAATAAACACTGGTGACATATCCAATTCGTAGGGTAAATACATGGAATTAATCTTTAAAGGTCTGACAGCTGGTGGTGACCCTTGGTTGCTGTCCTAAAAGTCCATACACTCAGACAGCATTATAGCTAGTTAGTATTTGAATAACTAAATAATATATATTCCAATACGAAATAAGATTTATAAAAATATAAAAGCAAAGAAAAAAAATGCCATTAGTAACGGGTATGTTTCTCGGAGTTACTTTCATCTATAAATTCCGTTTAAAG
>CAUZXS010005276.1:45000-100000 GCA_963585895.1 Sepioteuthis lessoniana | reverse complement strand
ATATACTAAACTGAATTGATTGAATTAGAACTCTTTGACTAAACTGAATAGCTTTAAATAGAAATGTTTTTGACATAAACTGTACTTATTTAAAAAGCGTACTTATGCTAAACTCAGTTGTTTAAAATGGAACTGTTTTTGACATTGAAACTGTACTTACACAAAATTGAATTGTTTAATATAGAACTGTTTTGACATTTAACTGTGTATAAACAAAATCTGTACTCATACTAAACTGAATCAGCTAAATTAGAACTGTTTTGACAATTAAACTGTATTCATGCTAAACTGAATTGTTTGAAATAGAGCTGAAGATTTGCATAAAAATGGATTTGGCGTAAAATAACCTAGAAAGGTGGATATGCCATAAAAACCAACCAACCACTCAACCAACCAACCTGAGTATGATCAAGAAAAGGGCACATAAGTACTTTAAAATATACCTTGCAGTCTCAGTCTAAATGAAGTACGAAATTCACTTGAACTGATCTCTTATATCTAAAGCACATCTAATGTAACCTCTCCTTCTTTTCACCAATAAAAACGAGTGGTTCACATGTGAAAAGGGGCAAATATTCTATGAGGCATTAGGGATTGATCCTGACATCTCTTAGTGCAACTGAAGGGTACCTTGCAAATTGTTTTAAATCTTTTTGCTACTATGTCTTTGGAAATGAATCAAAATGATACGTCGTGAAACTAATAAACCAAAACAAACCCATAGTGAAAATGAACAGATTAATATTAAGTAATAATTGGGAAAGGTATGAATCCAATTATTCTCCCCCCAGCTATGGGTAAATAGTAGGACAGACTAGGTTCTTCAGCCTGGTTGGGGCAACTAGTCTAGGAGAAGGAAAACTCTGAATTGAAACCTGTTAAACTCCGTTTAAAAATTGACCTTGTGTCATATCCTGCCCGAGCGGAGGGGTTGGGTAAATATGATTAGGGTCAGTTTTCGTTATCTATTTCGCGTTAATAACATTAGGAAAGGCATGAGTCCTTCATCTATTGGTAAATAGTGAAACAGACTGAGCTCTTTACCCTTGGTAAGGTAACCAGGCTAAGAGAAGGAAAAAACTGGATTTAAAATAGTAGAAGTGTTACTTGAGGGAATCTGTAGCGCACTGTGGTACCGTTCTTCTCTTCGCAGATCATCCTCCCACCCTACCAAAAATATAACTGGTTCTACTCAAGCTTTCACCGCTATAAACAAATCACTTGAATGGGAAGTCCAATGGTTCAGATTCGAACTGTTATGCACGCATACGTCGTGCCAACAGAGAGCTGCTGACTGATATATATATATTTGAAAAAAATAAGTGGAAAAGTGGATAAAACGAAACACTGACAACGGATTAAAAAAATGATATTTCTTCTTTATTTCCAAAAGACTTCATCAGAATCTAAATATAGACGAAATATCATTTGTGAATCTGTAGTCAATATTTCGGTTTATCCATTTTTCCACGTATTTTTCAACATCTTGTCTATTTACCAAATATACCATTTCTCTCTTTCTTTATATATATTTATATAATATGATACGTATGACATGTATAGCTATATAAAAATTACACACACACACACACATATATATATATATATATATATATATATATATATATATATATAGTTACTCAGTTTTATCCAACTCTGAGTTCCCATATTTTCGTTATAGTATAAATTTTCAAAACTCTTCCTTTTTTTTTTTTTTTTTTTTTTTTTAAGAATACAAATACACCTTACACAAGCAAGCAAACTCTGATGATTGCCTATGAAGGCCCCGAAAGCACTTCTTTTTAAAAATTCATCTATTTATCCCAACCTGAAACTAAGACACTTCTCAGGAAGCTTGAAAAGGACTTTTATAAATTATACCGACAAAATTTGCCTTCATTATTTAATGAAACATGCTTGAATTCACGACTGCTACCTAACTACACAAATATATACACATACCAGTTATGGGTTAAACAGTGCCACGAATATTCTTCTAAAAGCATGTGTTCGGCATTAAATAACCCACAAATGTTGTGCTCTTCAACAAAGGAACTAAATCATATATATAATTGATGGCTTGGTTTGGTTTCTTTGTTTAATGGCATATTAATCTTTGGAGGTTATTTAATGCCAAAGCCATTCTCCTAGAAGAACAGTAGTGGTCTTATATAACGCATAGCTGGGTGGAGAGGGGGATTCATACCTTTCCCAAGGGTATTTGTCTGAAAGTGAACGTAATAGCGCGACTGGAGTTCGAACTCACTTACTTCGATTCTACAGTCCATCGCTTTAACCATTACATCATGAGGCCAACCCCTATATCTAATTGAGCAAAAGTCCTTTTTTTTTTTTTTTACATGAGACTGAATTCACGACTGAAAACATTTTTGTTTGTTTATGTTTGTTTTTATTTGTTTATTTATTTTTTAACATCCTTATATAAGTATCTTGTTCATTTTGATTTTGGTTGAAGTATATATATTTTGTAGATAATGAATCGACTTCTTAACAGAAATTTTCTAATAAATAACTTTTTTTTTCTAATTTCAGTTAAATCCTGAGAAAAGTCATCAATCACAAGACTCATTGACATTCATCGAAATATACTGAACTCTCATAAGAATATAAATAAATAAAAAAAATACGAAAGGATTTTTAGATCACCGCTTTTCCCACCGATCCCACATCAGAAATATCTCCAGTGATTTGAAAAGTTATGCACAATGCAACCAAACGGACTTCAGTCACGTTACCAAACGACGAACGGACCAAGTTTAAGCATGGTACCAGCCCTGTTCGGCGAGCAGAATTACTACAGACATGGGGCCTATGCCGGGATGTCCATGGGTGGCATGGCCATGTACGGACATGACCAGTACGGCACAATGAGCCGTGGCCCGTCGCTGTATGCCAGCCCATACGCACCACCCCATCACGGGCCAAAAGACATGGTCAAGCCACCGTATAGCTATATCGCTCTGATCGCCATGGCAATAAAAAGTCAACCCGACAAGAAAATAACTCTCAACGGTATCTACCAGTTCATCATGGAGCGTTTCCCGTTTTATCGAGAGAACAAGCAGGGTTGGCAGAACTCTATTCGTCACAACCTGTCGCTAAACGAGTGCTTTATAAAAGTGGCACGTGACGACAAAAAGCCCGGAAAGGGCAGTTACTGGACGCTGGACCCGGACAGTTACAACATGTTCGACAACGGCAGCTACCTGCGGCGTCGGAAGCGCTTCAAGAAGAAGGACGCCATACGAGAGCGCGAGGAACGAGAGAGGCAGCTAGCTGCCGAACTGCAGAAGGACCGCGACAAAACCTCCTCCTCTTCCGCTTCTTCCATGATCGGCGGCGGTGGAGGGGGAGGAGGAGGAGCAGGCGGCGGCGGCGGTGGCGGTGGAGATGATACGGCGGAAGTCAACTGTGGCGAGTCCCAAACGTCTTCTCTAAACGACAGCTCGTCCCCCGGGGGAGGACACCATCACCCGCAGCACCCCCACCAGCAGTCGAACCAAGACAGTAGCAACACCAACAGCAGTCATCACCATCCCCACCACCACCCGCACCATCAGCCCCATCATAACAGCAACACCACCAAACGGCTATCACCGAGTGTGAACGAGGACCGTAAAAACACGGGCGGGTCCTCGTCACCCGGGTCACGGGGTTCGGGTTCTTTGCAAGGCGGGCCTCTGTGTAACAGTAACGGCACTGTGGACGGGACGACGGGCGGTGGGACACCGATGGCTACGCCAAAACTCGAACCTATGGACTCTCCGCGTAACGACTGCGGTCTTCTGGGACAGCCTGTATCCGTCCCTTCTCGCCTAGGCTCGAACCCGAACACACTGCCCATACCGACAGATCCAATAAACATGGAAATAACGACCTCAACGAGTTTTTCGGTTGAGAACCTGATGACTGTACCCCATACGACAACCTCTTGTGATATGTCGACCGCGGCAGCAGCGGCTGCTGCAGCTGCTGCAGCCGCTGCCTCATCCAACTACGTCAATAGTCGACCCCCACCGCTGGTTTCTCCTCAGATCTTGCCCTACGCCTCCCGCTCTGGGTCGGGGTCGGCTGCGACGGCAGCTGATATTTACCGAAATACCTCCTGTTCCCAGACGGCTGCTGCTGCTGCCGCTGCCGCCGCTGCAGCTGCTGCAGCCGCCAACGGTAGCTATAACTATCATTGCAGCGGCCAGTCAGTTTTCGCGCCGAACGGCGGTCAGTCTATGAACATTGCCACTGGGCCGTCTCCGTCAGAGCATGATGTTGTTGCAGCAGCGACAGCGGCACAAAATCAACATTCGTCGTCCCTAGCAGCCGCGCAGACCGCCAATGGTCTTAGTCACAGCATGTTTTCTAACAGCCAGTCGTACTCCAGGGCGAACTCCTGGTATGTTCCGCCTCCACCAACGGCCGCTGAACTTAATCACCATAGCACAGACTTTGCCACTTCACCTTTTAGTCAGATGCGGGACGTGTTCGAATCCCAACGACTCCTGACCGCATCTCAGGGACAAAGCCAGTCATCAGCAGCGAGTTGCCAATTAGCTGCTGCGTTCCGGTCGCCCTATAAGCCAGCCGGCACATACAGTTATGACTGTACGGGAAAATATTGACTATAATATGGAGTATACTGACTAAAAAAAAAGAAAAGAAATATAATGAAAATAATTTCTCTTCATACATTTTTTTTCTCTAGCGTTGAAGGCAAGAAAAATTTCGGTAATTCCCTTAAAGCAAAAAAAAAAAAATTAAAAAAAAATGAATAAATAAATTTTTAAAAAATAGCAAGAAAAAGGAAAAAAATACTGTTTTTCAAAATGTCTACCACGGAGGGGACAAACACGTGACTCTGATTAAACAGTAGAACTTAAAGATATAAAGTGTATGTATCTGAATAACTGTACAAATATCTTAAAATGAAATGTCTGTGAGAGTGTTAGAGCCGACTGTATGTTGTAAACTGTATATTGTTAACACGGATATATGTAAATTAAAACTGACCAAAGTACGGAGCGTAAGCAGTTTTGAAATAGAAGCATGCTATGACCGGGTATCCATCATTTTTCTTTATTTCCTAAAGGAGGGAATGAACTGAAGAAAACGGAAGTGACGTTTAGATCATTACGTCACTTATTTGTTTTATCGAAGCAAGATAGAGATTTTTTATTTTCTTTTTTCTTTTTTCTGAGGGGGTGGTTTAGTTTTGTTTCCCTTTTTTTTCAGGGTGTTTTACATCTTTTTTGTTTGTTTTTTTTAATTTTTACGTTTTTTTTTCACCCACTACCAATATATATATATATATATATAGTACAATTAAATGGAGACTCAAACTCGGTTAAGCCGTCATAATAAATTTATTTCGGCGGAGAATATAGTTGGTATATATATATATATATATATTATTTCTTAATGTACAAATTCTTAACAAAAATGACAAAAAGACTTTTTAAATTGTTTGTCATTTTCCCCCCTCTTTTCTTTCTCTCCTTTTACAAAGAAAAAGAAAACGAAACACTTTTTTTTTCTAAAAAAAGATAAGAAAAAACGAACTTAATATGGAAAAAAAAAGAAACATCTTTTTTATTTCATTTTCATTTTTATTTCATTTTATTTTTTATTTTTTTATTTATTTTTTTTTCTTTCAATTTTTATTTTGAATGAAAAAAATTATCAGCAAAAAAAAAAAATAATAATAACAGAAAAGAAAGAAAGAAAAAACAACAAAAAGCGAAATGAAAACCTTGAAAAATAAACAAAACAAAATAAAACAATTAAAAAAAAAAACATTGCATAATATGTAAAGTTTTGAATTGAAAAAAAAAAAGAAAAATACTTTGTTTATTTTCACACACACACACACACACACACACACACACACACACACACACATATATATATATATATATATATATATATATATATATACACATTTATGGAAACACAAAACTTATGAATAAGAATAACACGTATTGACTGAGATACAAGTAACCACGGTACACGGTTGTTCTCTGATTAGAAATCATATCAATGCGGCAGCAAAAACAGAAATAAAATGATGTAAAAAATAATAAATAAAAGGAGAGAGAAAACTTGCAACGGGGAAGTTCACGGTATATTAATAATAATAATATTAATAATAATAATAATATTAATAATAATAATAATAAAAAGATTTAATAAATATAATCCTCGAGTCCATCCTAACGTTCTCAGTTCATTTTTTAAATTAATTTTTTCTTTGAATAATTAATGTATTTCAAGCAAATGCTTTTTTTTTCTTCCTTTTTTTTTTCTTTTTCGCAGTTCTTTCTGTTATTGAACAGGTTTAGTAACATCACCACTATATTTGATGAAAACTACGCAGATGATTTAGAGCTTCTTGGAAGTGTATCGGCTCAAGCCGAATCTATTTCAGAGCTTGGAGTAAGCAGCAAGTGGCTTTGGTCTCTACGTGAATTCAGATAAAACCAAGTGCATGTGTTTTAAACGACATGGAGCCATCGACACAATGAATGACAAGTCTCTGAATTTAGTGCACTCGTTTACATACTTCGATATCAGTGTACTTATAGGCAAAGCATGGTCTGATATTGACAGGTTAGCAATCATACGAAAATCTGAACTTGATAGAATAAAACAAGCATTCTTTCGAGGCTAAGTTGAGTCAGCACTATTGTACGGCTGCACCACTTGGACTCAAAGGAAACGCCTACTTGCTATCTTGAACAAATCCTGAAAATATCCAGCAACTGTACGGCCACTCACCTCGCATCTCACAAACCATATAAAACAGACAGGAAATGATGGCTAAGAAAGGATGAACTCATAAACGACGTTCTCCTATGGACTCCTACAAATAGACACACCAGTGTTGGTAGACTAGTTAAAACTTTCATTCATCGGCTCTGTGAGGATACTGGGTGCTGTCTAGAAGACCTACCAAAAGCGATGGCTGATAGGAACAGATGTTGAGATTCAAGGAATTCGTGCTGTCATCAAACCATGATGATGATATACAATGATACACTTACACTGAATAAACGGAAGGAAAGTCAAGATGAGCTGATTTACGCATAGAGGAACAGTTAATATATATATAATGATGATGATAATAATAAACTTGCAAGAAGTATAAAAAAAGAACAGATAAATGTGCACACATTGCTAAATGAACAACCAGCATATGAAAAGTGGTACAAAACTGTAAAAATTTTACTTGTCTATAATGGTTTGGTCATATTAGCATTGCCTTTCAATGATGAAGCGAGACGAAGGATTGGAGACAAAGTCTCTGATCAGTTCAACAAACAGATAAAAAAGGCGCGTCTAAACCATTCAAAGAATGTGGACGAATAAAAAGGCGATGAAGGATTATGGCATTCTCACGTAACCAGGAGACGCACAAAAAGCATGACCCCTTCCAATCCAAGGTAGACAATTATTTGTCTCCCTACATCGTTTTTTGATGTGTTGTTCCTCATTTTCGTAGAAGTAGGGACCCAGTTGTTTTTTAATGAAAATCAACTGGAATTAGGTACCCGAAGGATAATATTAATTATCGTGTTTTCTGTTTAACCTCTTCATGTTTTATTGCATTTTTTGTTTTTTTTTAAATCAGTAAATGAATAAATACCTACGTAGGTTATCATCATCACTTGTCTCGTGGCCTGGTTTGATCGTAGGGGTGTGATTCATGCAGCGAATCTTGGGCAGGAATAGTTGCCAATTCTGTTTTCTAAAGCGATAATTGTTACGTTACGAGCGATAACATCCACAATAAACTCTTCCAAATTCAGCCCACCTTAGGAGAGTGGAGACCAGCATCGAGAAAATCAAGAAGAGAACAAGTTATTATATCCCGATTGCGAATTGGTCATACAAGGCTTACTCACTCTTTCATTTTGAAACAGGAACCACAACCACAGTGTTTAGCCTGCCAGACAACTTGCACGGTTAATGCAGAACTTTCGCTGTTATCAGAAAGCGATTTTTCAAAATAAATAACTTAACCGATCTGTTCGAGAACGTCAAAATAAGATGACATTCTGTCCTTCTTAGGAGAAACAGAGTTCTACCAAAAAATATGACAACTTAAAACTGGTTAATCTTGTGCCAGCGAATGAAATCCTGCTAATAGAAAATTCTACCTGCCTTAATATTCGTTTTGAAATCTTTCGAATATGTGTGTATATATAGACAGAATTTGGCGTTAAATGACCTACAAAGGTTGATACGCCATAAAACCCAAACAACCAACCAACGTTACGACCTCCACTTCTGTCACAAGCAGGATGTGATACAAGGTCAATTTTTAAGTGAAGTACAACTAATCTGAAATCAAATTTGTTTGGTTTTATAACATATCAACCAATATAGGTTATTTAATGCCAAATCCATTTTATACACATGAACAGTTCTATTTCGAGCAATTCAGTTAACATACTTATACAGACACAGGCAAAAAATCATAGATCTTGGTTGGGTTGTTTGTTTGGGTATATGACATATCAACCTTTGTAGGTTATTTAATGCCCAATCCATTGTTAGACAATAAACAGTTCTATTTCAAATAATTCAGTTTAGCATAAGTACGCAGTTTATATGTCAAACCAGTTCTATTTCAAGAAAATCAGTCTATCATAAGTATGCAGTTTAGATATCAAAACAGTTCTATTTCAAACAGTTCAGTTTAGCAAAAGTACGTAGTTTAAATGTTAGAACACAGTTGAATTGTCAAAAACATTTCTATTTCCAGCTATTCAATTTAGCATAAGTACGCAGTTTAGTTCTTTTAACCCATAGATAGTAGCCTATCAAGTGCTACCACTCTGAGCCAGAGTAGACCTGGGAGCGATGATAATAAAAGGATACTCCGCATTCCCCAAAGCTCCAGCATTACTGGAACCTCCCATCAGATTGTTTAGTGTCATATCTAGGATAGTCATTTTTTTTTGGCGGGGGGGGTCTTACCCCTCTGCAGAGGTGCAGTCGGTGTATTCTACAGCCCCAGCCGACTGAGCAAAGTTTGTTTTCTTAAGTGCTCTTCAGAAATCCAAGGTAAAGACTGGTTCCACACTGAGTAGACCTCCCTCCTATATATATATATATATATATATATATATATATATGTGTGTGTGTATGTACCTTAGATACATACAAACACACACACACACATATATATATATATGTGTGTGTGTGTGTGTGTGTATCTAAGGTGCAAGAAAACCAGGTATTGATTCGGTTCCCTACGAGATTAAAATGAAACTCAAGGTCAAATAAATGTAGGGTTAACCATTGCAGTAAGCAAAACTCCCTCAGGGTAAGGTAAGAGAAAACTGTCTGCAAGCAGATTTAATTTATAAATGCCGTAAATTGCGGCGTATACAAGTCGGCTTTTTAAGTCTGGAAAAAACTCTACAAAACTAGGGGTCGACTTATACAGCACGACTAAATTTCCAAACCTTTACCAAGAATCGGTCAACTTGAGGAGCAATTCTCCTTGCAATCGATATACACCACTTACGGTAATTCCAGCAGACTGCCATCAATATTTTCAACTTAAATTCGTGTTTCGTGAACATATTCAGCAACACAGAGATTGATATAAAAAGATAAAAAACTAGGAGTCGGCAAGGCTAAAATCGAAACCTTTACAACAGATTGATCAACCTGTTGAACAGTACTCCTAACAATAGTCCTACATCACTTACCATAACTTCTGCAGATTACCACAAAATTTTCTAACTTAAACTCTTTTTTGGTGAATATAGCTAATTAATTAACACAGATATTAATTAGCTATATTCACCAAAAAAGAGTTTAAGTTAGAAAATTTTGTGGTAATCTGCAAAATTTTAATATTAATATAAAATAATAAAAATGTAATAGAAATTAAGTATTATGTTAACGCTATGTCAGACATCATTTCCAACTTAAACTCGTGTTTGATGAACATACCTAACAAATTAACACAGAGATTAATATAAAATAATAAAACTGTAATAGAAATTAAGTATTATGTTAACGCTATGTCAGACATCATTTCCAACTTAAACTCGTGTTTGATGAACATACCTAACAAATTAACACAGAGATTAATATAAAATAATAAAACTGTAATAGAAATTAAGTATTATGTTAACGCTATGTCAGACATCATTTCCAACTTAAACTCGTGTTTGATGAACATACCTAACAAATTAACACAGAGATTAATATAAAATAATAAAACTGTAATAGAAATTAAGTATTATGTTAATGCTCTATGAAATAGTTTATGCACTGACTGCAAACACTTAATCCAGGCTGAGCTGGGACACATTTCGGTCGGCCATGTTGGTCGGTACACGGATCTGATCGGGTATGTTCTGGCTCCACTGGCTGTCTTGACCGGACTAGCAAACCTACACGAATGAGTTCGAGTCTCATTGGGTGCCCCTTTCATATGGCTTTGTGCCACATCTAAGCAAAAAGCTTAGTAAATTACCACTGGCTGTCTTGACCGGCATCCTTGAGCGTCAGGGGCCGTCACCTAAGGCTCTGACCCACCTTGGAGGGGCTAGGTTTATCGCCTGGCGCCCCTTTTTGGGGGAATGCCGACTGGTTCCGAGGTATTTTTGGAGCCGCTAGGCGTGTTTGGGCTACTGCCCTGCGCCCAGACCCACCTAAAAGAAGCCTTGTGCCATACTCGTCCGGTTGGTGGGACCCACAACAAATACCGACTACAAATACTAATCGAAAGCGTCACAGTAGCCCATTGTATGTTTGACGGTCGATCTTTATGGCAGGTTGAGGTCTAACCCGGAATTTTACTCTTAGAGTCTTGAGGTTGATTGACATACTAGTTCTATTTATACGCTGCTATTTACAGTAATATATAAATTAGTTTTTATTGGGTGTTGGCCTTATGATGTAGAGTGTTCGCCAATGGTCCGAGAAACCGGGGTTCAATCCCAGGTCGAGTCATATCAAAGACTCAAAAAATGATATTTGATACCATCTTGCTTAACACTCAGCATCATAAGGTACGGATGAAGGGTAAAGTGGAGCAATCCAGGGAATGGAGTGGCGCCCTCCCCTACCCCTAATGAAAAGGGTGCCTTCGGTCCCCCTTGATTACGGTCGCCAATTTTACTTACGAATACTACAAAGTTTACTCTATAGATCCCAGAAATTGAACGATATCCCGTGAAACTTAAAGATTCGACTAAAAACTGTTTCAAGCAGATAAAATATGTATCAAAGAGTTTTACTTTCAAGGGGAAATGATAAATGCTTTCTCAAACAGCTCAATGTTGTTTTTTTTTAATTATCTTTAAAGTCAGAGCTCTCAAAAACGCGGTATGCAAACTACACGCAGTAGAATATCAATAAAACTTGTTAATTTTTCTGGTCCTGTTTTTCCTCTGAGAAGGATAGAATGTAATTTAATATTTCAGTCACTTTCACTTTAATATCAAAGGCTGAAGGTTAGAAATAAATTCTATGTAAATTTTTTTAAAAATCGTTCAAAGATCGATTGTTGTAGATGGGTGATTGATATTATAAAAAATTAACTCACACATGAGAAAATCTGTTTTGTTTAGTTGTGCAAGAATAAATAAATTTATCAACCCACATTGGCATGGGGAAGGTGTACCTGAGATGACAGATAGCACACACGAATGAAAATCAATGAAAATGTTTGAGGGCGAATTGTTAACTAAACGGAAATTAGATCCACTATAGATTTAACATTGAATTTTCTTTGTTTTAATTATATCTATAAGACAGTTGGTACTATTTACCAACCCCTCCGCTCGGGCAGGATATGACACAAGGTCAATTTTTAAGCGGAGTTTAACAGGTTTGAATTCAGAGTTTTCCTTCTCCTAGACTAGTTGCCTAACCAAGGCTGAAGAACCTAGTCTGTCCTACTATTTTACCCATAGCTGGAGGGAGAATAATTGGATTCATAACTTTCCCAAGGGTATTAGTGCAATGTGAAATGCAATCAGTATCGTCCAGGATTTGAACTCGTATCGCCGTGTTCATTTCCTACGGCGATAACGACTACACCACGGGCACCTCTATAATGCAGTTGGTACTTAGTCATCTATGTTACCATGAAAAAGCCGAACTTTCACGAGCGTTTCCGGGCCGATAACGGAAAGAATCGGGCTATGCTGAAAAGCCTATCCAATCAAATTTAAGCAAGCAGACGATAGAATAATTCAATCAATTTGTTGACAAAGTTACGAGAACAATATTATTCAAACAATTTTAGACAACATGAATTTAAGCGAAAAAATACAATCTGTGCAAAAGGTGATACAATTCTGCCAAGAAAAAACACTGGTGCTTATGCACTTATTGTACCGGGCTATTTTTAAATAGTATTTTTAAGTTAGATTCAAGTGTTACGATATTTTTTTTATTAAATTGTTAGGTGAAAGTACAGAATAGTTACAAAACACCCTCCCCTTCCCCATGTTAAGAATGGGTTTCTAATTAATCACGTTATTATTTCAGCGCGGTATAATAAGTGTATAAGTACAAAAAAACTTATAGGCAAAATTAAAAGTTGCCGGATATGTGAGTATCCTTGCCATTTAAAAAAAAAATGAGAAAAAGCAATGCCTGGAGATGGTGGTCTTCATGCGTTTTGTCGGCATGTTCCGATTCTTTCCGGAAACGCTCGTGAAAGTTCGGCTTTATCGCGGTAACATAGATGCATAAGTACCATACAGTTTGTTTCAATTCATCCATGAAATAAAATAAGATGATAGAATCAAAAGTAGAAATCGAATTGAGAAAAATTTGAAACGGAAAATTTGTTCATCTATATTTTATACTAATTCACATATACTTTCTGCCATGAATGAAGTGGGGGAAGTCTAAGTGACATTGTGGAGTGGTGGCTAACGTCCTGGACTGCGACATCGTAGAAAGTGAGTTCGAACATCAGTTACGCTATTTCAATTTCTGTCAGACTAAAACTCTTACAAAAGGCATGTACCTGATTATCTCCCTTCCAAATCATCGGTTAAACAGTATCAGTATTCTCTTTTTACAAGGATGGCTTTGACAGTAAATATCCCACAAAGGTTGATTTGCCATTAAATAAAGAAACCGAACAAAACTAAATATCTCTATTAAATAGGAATACGTTAAACTATTGGAGGAAGTTACTTACCAAGTAACAGAAACTCACCAAAAAGTGAGCGGGTTGAAAATGCTCCTTTCGGCATTCACATGCTTGTTTTGGGGTCACAGGACTGAATGTGCGCTGTTTCTGAGCCTTCCTCTCTACGGTTTTATTTGCACATCGGCCCCCCTCCCTGACTTGAGGCCCCATTAAAGCATCCTATCAAATAAACGTCTAACGGCGAAATGTTATTAGGATGTTGTTGCGCATTCGCGAGCAGGTGATACTATGACGTGTTTATTTTGAAATGTTCCACGGGATGTTTCTTTTATTCCATATCCACATTGAACAATTTTCTGTGAGGCGTTTCTTACTTTTGCTTCTAGACATGATAAAAGACTCCTATCGCTCTTGGGATTTGTACACAACTGGCCAACTAGTAGATAGTCTGCAACAAAAAAAAACGAAAACAGGTTTTCATTAAACGGAAATGGAATCATGTCGTCTTTTCTAGGGCGACAATTTTATCGTTCCACCCTGTATAACGCCGATTGATTCCAATTTGTCCCAGTAATTGGAACAGGATGCCTGCAACGAAATCTCCACAGCTTTAACGATAACGCTATACCCTTCCTTTTCCAGTTATTTTTTTAGATCTTCATATTTGCTTATTTTGTAATCGTGAATTATATGAAATTATAACTTTTAGACTCGTGTTCGCACTCCAGTCACGCTATTACATTCACTTTTGGACTATTACCCTCGAGAAAGGCATGAACTATCTTTTCCCTCCAGCTATGGGTTAAATCGTACCACTACTATTTTTCCACAAGAATGGCTTTGGCATTAAATTACCCACAAACGTTGATGTGCCATTAAAAAAATTTAAAAACCCCCCAGATAAAACGTCCTTTATTCTAAACTTTTTCTTCTTTTTTAAATAAAGACCCTCTTACTACCTTTTTGTAATATGTTTTAGTATTGCTGGTAATAATAGACGTGCAAAATGAAGGTGACATTCGTGTCAGTAATAATCAGAGCACTTGGAACAATATCAAAGAAACCAAACAGTCATATACTTTTTGATTTTGATGGGGGGAAAAGTAGACTTTTAACATTAAAACTGGCGAAAATCACGCCACTTCATCATCGCCACTTTGGCCCCATTTGCTTCTCACCCAGGGAGTTATAGCCCCTTTGGAGTCGGCGGATTGAGAAGATTGAAAAATACTTTCAGTAATTTAGAGGTGAGTCATTGTAATCTTACGAGTCGTTGAATTGCTGGGAGTGAACCCAACCGGTCGGTATTTTCGCTGTTTGCTATCATTTTCTGTCTCCCCCACCGGCTATGGGTTAAATAGTGCCACTATTTTTCTACAATGATAGTTTTGGCATTAAATAGCCTAGAATGGTTGATATGCCATTAAGCAAAGAAAATGAAACAAAAAATTTTCTAAAAGAATTAAAAAGAGGACCTGATTACAGGAGATTTGTCTCCCAGGCAGCACCTTCCCATTTCACAAATTCAGTACGGTTGGCGAGAACAATATGCCAATAGAATTGGCCAATTTTGGCGTCTAACATGATACAAAGATCTGTGGGTTCCTAAATTTAAAAAAATCACTTTTACATGTTAGTATTTCCTCATTTTACTTTATATCCATAAAGTTAATTTTTGTATCCATCATTACTGGCGAGCTTAAAACAATTTTGAAGGCCTTTAAGAAAAAAAGAAAAAAGAAATAGAATTGAAAATCAGAGACAGAATCGAAATTTATACAACAGAAATAATTAGTTTGGTTTCATTGTTTAATATCATATCATATTCGTGGGTTATTTATGGCCAAAGCCATCCTTATAGAAGAACAGCAGCGATATTATTTAACTTATAGCCGGAATGATTAAGGATTCATTAATTTTCCGAAGGGCATTAGTCCAAAGGTGAACGTAACACCGCAACTGGAGTTCGAACTCGCTCACTACGGAGTCGGCGTCCAGCACGTAAGCCATATAACACGACGAGACCCCTACCAACAACAATCATAAAATAAGCTAGGTGCCCGTGATGTAATGGTTATCGTCGCAGGAAATGGACACGGCGACACGAGTTCAAATCCTGGACGAGACTGATTGCATTTCACATTGTACTAATACCCTTGGGAAAGGTATGAATCCAATTATTCTCCCTCTAGCTATGGGTAAATAGTAGGGTAGACTGGGTTCTTCAGCCTTGGTGAGGCAACTAGTTTAGGAGAAGGAAAACTCTGAATTCAAACCTATTAAACTCCGCTTAAAAAAATTGATCTTGTGTCATATCCTGCCCGAGCGGAGGGGTTTAGTAAATAGGGTTAAGGAAGTTTTCAGTGGCCAATTATTTATTCATTTGTTTATTCTTTCAGTACGTGCAACTGATCTTGTGTTTGGCGTTTGTCCGGAAACTCTGATTTCAAACCTATTAAACTCTGCTTAAAAAATTGACATTGTGTCATATCCTGCCCGAGCAGAGGGGTTGGGTAAATATGGTATGATAAAATAAGCTAAAGTCCTAATAAAAAGTGCTGGAGAATTGCGAGACTTGAGCAAAAATTACCCTTTCTGTGAAAATTTGACGAATACAAATAATAGAATGATTAAAAGCAATTTCAAATCATGTTATAAGATCTAATGACCCCCATCCCGCCAAAACCAGGATGTAACTCAAGAGACCAGCTGTAACGTAATGGCTAAGGGATTTCGGATCATGCCTTTGAGTTTAGTTAGGCTGAGAACCTTTCGGCTCAGCACATGGGTTAGTTAGGTACAAATCTTGATGTAGGTGGTAACACGCGCGCGGGGCGGACGTGCCACTCAGAGATGTCACAATAGCCCGAGATGACGGAACGGGGTGACAGGGTGTGGGTGACGTCACGCACCAGAAGTGCGCGGAGGTTTGTGGGAGATTTGAAGAAAGTTAGAGTTGAATACTAGACGCCAAACGAGGAGGATCGACTTTTGGAGCTCGCTGACGCGAGGCGAACTTATGCCCTATGGGTGCCGCTCGACATGGGGGCCAAATGAATAAGACTGCATAGAAGATTGTGTGTCTCCTCCTTATGGGGAAACCTTTAACTCAAAAGTAATAAAAAGGTTTCGTACCCGAACAAGAAGTCGTTACGTGTTTTTTGTAATTTCAAGATTCCTATGTTCTATCGTTATGAACATTATATGTCCATTTCGCACATGGCGTTAATTGAGGCTATAGAACACAGCGTAGTTCAGAGTTTTCCTTCTCCTAGTTTGGTTACCTAACAAAAGTTAAAGAACCCAGTCGGTCCTCCTATTTAGCTATAGCTGTTGATGGCAGAGAACAGACGGATCCACGACTTTGCGTGTCGGTATGAATACATTTATAAAGGTGATTTTTGTACCTATCGAGTTTAGAAGGCCTCTCAGAAAAGAAGAAAAAAAAGTTTGAAAATCCGAAATCTTCCAAAGAAGAGGAAAAATTAGTTTGATTTGTTTGTGTGGTTCTTCTCTCTTTTCTTATGGGTTCTGTAGCTGAAGAAGGCGAAATAGTTGATCGGCCGGAAATCAAGTAAATTAATAGACTAAAAAAAAGCAAATTTGAAATAATTGAACGTTTCTGCTTTGTTGCAAATTCTAACTTCTCGTTGATTGCATGTAGGACACTGTGCATTTCTTTGGAATCTACGATAGATACTGAGAGGATTATAACATCTTTTGATTGAGCACGTTTTCAGCAATGAAATACAAATTTTCCACATAGTCACTATTTCTGGCTATGTATTTTCGTCAGCGATAAACAAGAAATTGTATGCCATGTTCATATTAGAATTACCCTGAAAGTAATGCCTCCCATTTAATCTACTACAGATAGGGAGAGAACAATAGCACCACTGGAAAGAGCAAGTTTTCAGATATAAAACACTTTTTTCCGTGAGAAGAGTCGGAATGCCATGCTCCTAAGAGAGTCGTTCCGAAAGAAATATCCCCTATTTGACTATTCTGTCTCGCAACGTTAAAAAAATATGTTGGTGATATGTTAGTAGACATTGAACCATTTCATCAATAACTCATAGCTTTTCTTTTTACCTTGTGTTGTATAGCCAGCTATAATGATCTCATAGCCATAAAGATCTCAATCACAGCAGTAATACAAAACATATACAAACACAGGCGGAATCTGTTGTTTCAGATACGAACGGTTTATTAAGTCCATGGCGACACGATGAGAGAGATACAATTCTAAAAAGTCTATGCCAACCATACTATGCTAACCCCACCCAAACGCGCGGCGAATCTTGTGATGTTTAAGATCTCTGTCGGTAGAGATCCGAAAAACCCAACTACATCTTTCTACGGTCAAAATCCAACTGACATCTTTTCAAAATCCTCAAATTCTCAGGACCATCTCTTCCAGGCATGACGTCATCCACACTCCAGCCCCATTTCCAGTCTTGGGGTCTATTATGACAAATGGTACTATTTACCAACCCCTCCGCTCGGGCAGGATATGACACAAGGTCAATTGTTAAGCGGAGTTTAACAGGTTTGAATTCAGAGTTTTCCTTCTCCTAGACTAGTTGCCTCACCAAGGCTGAAGAACCTAGTCCGTCCTACTATTTATCCATAGCTGGAGGGAGAATAAGGGGGTTCATACCTTTCCCAAGGGTATTTGCCCGAAAGTGAACGTAATAGCGCGACTGGAGTACGAACTCGCGTACTACGATTCCGCAGTTCATCGCTTTAACCATTACACCACGAGGACACCCCCCCTATTATGACGAATGGTGATTCAACAATTGACAATGCTCCTGAACTGAGACCCGGATGGTTCAAAGCTCTACCAAACTGAATGATAAAATAAAATGATAAATGATTAATTTAAAAAAAAATCATTCCTTAATAATATAACATTTGTTTACCGATTGCAGTTATATGGGAGTCTAGGAAAATGAAGCCAGAGAGGTGTTAATCAACTTGCTCTATACGATTTCCTGAATATCTACAGAGACCAAAGAGTGAATGTGGGTACAGTTAGAGTCCGGATAATGTATTTTAGCAGTGTTGACAGTGATATGAGTGACAAGCGAGGTTCACTACAGCTGAGAATCCGCGAAATGAAAAACGCCTAGAACATTGTACGATCAGAAACGGGCATGATAAGATAGTACTTGGTCCATTCTCGTGAATTTGGTCCGTAAAAGATGGACTACGAAGAAATATTTTTCTTTCATGGATGAAGCAAAAGAAAAAATTACCCTGGTCGCCCTGTTTGATGGAATTCTTTTTACGAGCGTAAAATGTATAGCCAGCGATGGCAACAATTTTTTTTTTGTGGCTTAAAAATTCCTCAGTCCAGCCACGTTCTCATTTCCCTGTATATGTTGTATGTCAAGGTCATTTGTAATGTAACACTTCTTCAAATTCGTTGTATGCCAAGGTCATTTGTAATGTAACACTTCTTCAAGGTCGTCTTATGTCGAGGTTATTTGTAATGTTACACTTCTTCAAGGTCGTTGTATCTCGAAATCATTCGTCATGTAACACATCTTCAAGGTCGTTGAATGGGTTATCTTGCTTGAGATATCTATGATTTTACTGTAATCGTCACATATTCAAATAAATTCCTGTTCTGAAGGAAAAGCAAACATTCTGCCGGGGCCCCAGGAAAATTTCTTCCATGTTAAATCACCGTAACTATTTGTACATAAGACGAACTTCCAGATTTTTCAGTCCGAAAGTTAGGGGTGCATATCACACACGAGAACTATCCGCCGTAAATTGTATCGACTTTCTAAGCCTAAAAAATCCCTACAAAACATGGGGTCGACTTATAAGGTGCGGCTAAAATCCAAACCTTTACCAAAAAGTAGTCAACAGTACACCTAATAATCGATATACATCACTTACCGTAACCCCAGTTGACTGCTACGAGCATTTCCAAGTTTAAACTCGTCTTTGGCGAACTTGCCTAACATCAATCACAGAGGTTAATATTAGATTGTAAAACTTGGGGTTATAATTCAAATTTTCACAAAAGAATGATTAACCATTGGAACTGTGCCCCAGATCAAAATCCCAGGATGGCTAATTACATCACCTACAGGTGTATCGATATACACCACTTTAGATAGTCAGTCCCAGGTAAATTTAAATGTTCAGCTCCTGAATGATTTTCTTGTCCTGAAGGAATTACTCCCAACTCTGGTTTAACTGGACCGAATAATACTATATATATATATATATATATGATTGACAAATGCAGATAATTTTAAATGAGCCAAAGATCATTTGTTTGCACACGGTTAAATGGTTTCAAGTATTTCTCTTTAATACTTGTAGTTCATTTTAAAATCAGTCATTTTTCTGCGCACACTTAGATGGTCTCAAGTATAATAAATGATTAAACAGTTCTATTTGACAGATAGTTGTGACCCAAGCAGGATTATCACTTCATGGTGTAAAGGCAATGAAGGGTTACTCCACATTCCCCAAAGCTCCTCTACCAGAGCCTCTCCATCGGATGCAGTTGAGTGTCATGTCTAGGATATTCGTCTTTGGGATGGTCTTAACCTTCTGAAACGATACAATTGGCGAATTTAACAGTCCCAGGCGAATGGGCTGGCTAATTACATCCCCAACAGGGTTTACGCTAATCCAAGACCCCTCTGCAAAAAACGATGTCCTGGATATTACACTAAACAGTTTAGGAATTCTGAGAAGTGTAGAGCCATTCCTTTGACAATTAAACCGTATTTACAATTAAACTGCGTGCATATACTCAACTGAATTATTTGAAAAAGAACTGTTTTTCGAGATTAAAACTGTATTTACATTTAACTGAATTGTTACATATAACTGCTTGAATAGTTTGAAATAGAAATGTTTTTGACAATTAAACAGTGTACTCATGCTAAACTGAATTGTTTTAAATAGAACTGATTATTTTCATAAAAATGGATTTGACGTTAAATAACCTACAAAAGTTGATATACCATAAAACCCGACAAACCAAGCCAACCAACCTAAACGTTGCTTAATGTTACATGATGTCGGATAAAAAGATAATATTTTCGCCTTGGCCTCTGATCAATGGGATGACAAAATTAAGATGCCAATTGTAAGTGCCCTCCTTGGGCATCGCCCCTTTTTACTATCCTCTCACACCAACCTTTAAAAAAGGCCACTTCTCATTCAACTTTCTAGTGAAGTAATAAATCCTAATTTTTCCAATCTCCTGTAATCTTTTACTATTTTTATTATTTTTGACACTCTTCTTTGCATGCCCTCTCATTTCCATGAATAAACACTGGATCCCAAGAATTAGTACCATATTCGGTATGAGATTTTATTGGCTTTGATATATCTTAAAAATAAAATTAACGTTCTTGAAATATACATTTTTTAACTATCCAATCAATCATTTTATTTCCCCTTGATACAACTGAAACAATAAAATTGCCACTTTTAAGTTTATCATCAAAGTCAACCACGAGATTGCATTTTTCTTTACTTCTTTTAGTTTCCTTGTTGTGTATCTATATTCAACTTTAATAATACCAGGTCATTGGCCTAATGAGTAGAGTGTTTGCCAATGGTCCGGGAGACCGGGGTTCAATTCTAGGTCGAGTCATACCATAGACTCAAAAATGGTACTTGATTCCGCCTTGCTTAGCACTCAGCATTACAAGGTAAGGGTCAAGGTTAAAGGCGAGCAATCTAGGGAATGGAGTAGCGCCCTCCCCTATTCATAATTAGCGAATGTATCTAATTAGTATAAAATGAGTTTAAAAGTATACACGACTGGATGGGAAAGGTGATCCACTGGCAATTGTGCAAAAAAATCAAATTTGCCCATGCAACCAAATGGCACATACACAAACCAGAATAAATCCTGGAAAATGAAACACGTAAAAATGCACTGGGTCTTTAGATACCAACAAATCACCGAATTATAGCCAGAAGACCAGCCCTAGTGATAATTAAAAAAAGAAAAATAGAGAACGTGCCGTATACTCGACATTGCCGTTCGGGCGGACCACAAATCAAAGAAAGCGTGAAAGAGAGACAAGTATTTGAATCCCGCCAGAGAAAAAAAAAAGCTGGGGAACATGAAAGTGACGATGATATCAGTTGAAATTTGTGCCCTTGTAAAGGTCCTCAAAGTCATGGAAAGGTGACTGGAAGAGTTGGAAATCGGAATACGAAACAAGATCATCCAAACTATTGCATTAATGAGATCGGCGAGAATACTGAAAAGAGTCCTGAAGACCCTGTGGGGACGAGTAAAGACTGAGACTCTAGTGAAAGAACGTCAGCTGGTATAAAAAGCTCGAAAGAGTAAAGTTACACCACTTGTAATTGGTGTCCTTCTCATACTAATCAATGGATTGATACAAGGACTGTAGGACTTAGAATTAACAGGACTAGTGGAGACCATCCAAACTACTGCATTACTGAAATCGGCCTCAATATTTGTGGAAAAAGTTTAGATTTGACCATACGAACAAGTGGTATATTCACAACCCCGAATACGTCCGCGAGAATGAGATGCACAATCTTCTCAGTGATGTTGAGATACAAACAGATCACCTAATCTTGGCCAGAGGACCAGACCCAGTGATAGTAAAGAAAAAAAAAATGAAGAGAACGTCTCGGCGGACTACCTTGTGGAAATGAAAGAAAGCAAAAAGAGAGATTAATACCTAGACCTTGCTAGAGATCTAAAAAATCAACGGAACCAATTGTAATTAGTGCACTTTGTTTGGGAAATGGAAGACTTGGAAATAAGAGGGCAAGTAGAGACCATTCAGACTACAGCCTAATTAAGATCGCCCAGAATACTAAGAAGAGTCCTGGAGACTTGAAGAGACTTGCTGTCTCTCAAACTCCAGTGAGAAACAATCAGCTAACGGTGGTGGGGGAAATTCTCGAAGGAGTAAATAATAAGAATGATAAATTCTCTTGTTTTCTGAGATGAAAACCGGTCATCCTATACCGTTCAGAAGGTCAAACGTAGTGTTGATTAACTCGAACATAAGAATTTGTCAACTAGTGTAATTTATCATTAAATCATCGAGTGAAAGTGAAAGTGAAAGTTAAACGAAAAGACAGATGAATATTTCATTCTTGCCAAAGAGCGGGAAAAGTTGTGGAACATGAAGGTGACTTGGAATAGAGACGGGAGGAACAAGAGATCAGAGGAAGAATCGAGACCATCTATGATCTGCAAGAATACTTAGGAGAATCCTTTAGATCTAAGAAGAATTGCTGTCACTCAGATTCCAATGAAAGACCTCCAGTTAAGACTGACATGAAAAACTCGTGAGGATTGAAATAATAATGAAAGCATCAAAGAGCTCCGAGAAAATGGAAGTTTCTTTAATAGGATGCTGAAATGCATCCAGACAATAGATTCCAATTTTGGATTTGGGGGTGGGAAGTACGTGGAGTCACTTCTTTTTTACCATTACTCTCAGATCCACTCTGACCAGTGTGGTAATACATATTACGATCCCAATCCATAAATTATTTATATGTGATAGTTATACATGGTATCATATAATTATGTGCAAAGAAATGATTATCGACAAAAAATTACTCCCATGTCAACTCTGACCCGGAATAGTTGCACTCGTTAAGGTCCTATCTATGAGTCGAACAAATCTATTTGAAAAGTATGAGTATTATTAGATTGGGATATGTGAAATTATATATATACATATATATATATATATATATATATATATATATATATATATATATATATATTAACCCAAGTCTTCTGTGTGAGCAGAGAATGACACAAGGTCAATTTAAAACGGAGTTTAACAGGTTTGAATTAAGATTAGGACTGGTTATATTTGGTTTAATGGCATATCAACCATTGTTGGTTATTTAATACCAAATCCTACATTTTCATATATATATATATATATGATTTCTAGATACATTTTGGAGAAACACACTGTTAAATGATCCAATAAATCTATTTCTAACAATACGATTTATCATAAGTTATTTGTTTTCCGTTTAAATGTCGAGCAGTTCTTTTAACCCATCGAGAGGACCCAACCAGATGCTACCACACCGAGCTAGAGTGGACCTGAGAGAGATGGCAATGAAGAGGTGTTCCGCATTCCGCAAAGCTCCTCCATTACTGGTAGCTCACCATCAGATTATTTAATGTCATATGCAGGACACTCTTTGGTGGGGGGCTCTTACTCCTCTGCAAAGATGCAGTCGGTGAATATATATACATTATATATATATATATACATATATATATATATATATATATATATCCGACGATTGCTGATTGCATGAAACCTAGAGTAACAGACTGTACTATGTTATATAAATATATTCATATTTATGTATATATAAATATACTTTTATTATATATATATATATATATATATATATATATATATAGGCAGTGCACACAAAAATTTACTAACATTCAATAACGCACAACCTTAGGCACATGCAGATATAACCCCCCTCTCTTCAAATAAAAATTAACCATATTTTTTTAAGCCCTTCACTCTGTCCGACGATTGCTGATTACATGGAACCCAGGGTCAAAGGCTGTACCATGTAATATATATATATATATATATATATATATATATATATATATATATATTGGATTGTCTGGTTTCTTTCGCATATCAAGCTTTGTAGGCCATTTAATGCCAAGAACAGTAATGATACTTTTTAACTTATAGCTTGGTTATAAGGGAAATAAAACCTTTTTCTTTTCTCAACTGTATTGATATGAAAGTGAACGCAATTGCTGAAGTAGATTTCGAACTCGTTTCCTACAATGTCGCAGCACAGGACGTTAGCCACTATGTTCCCGGGACTTCTCCGATACTATAGTACAACAGAAGTAGTATAATATTATATAATACAGTAGGATAATAGAAACAGTTTGATAACATCGTTATAACGCTAGTATTCACATTTTTTGATAATTAGACAAAAAAGATTAGAACCTGTGTGGGTAGTTTTGGGTAATGCACTGCATTAGGCAGATATTTCACTTCCATATATTGTTGTGTTTAATGAATGCTGAAAAGATTAAATAAATAACTAAATAAATAAATAAGTAAATAAATAAAACACAATTATCTTGAAGATCTCAAAAATTCTTTGCCGAGAAAGACAAAATTTTCTGGGAGAATGGATACGGAATAATGCAATAAGTACATTAAAAAAATACATTATTCAATAAGATTAAAGCCAACAATAAAATTTAAAAAAAAAGCAATAGGAAAGTCTATTATTTTTATTTAATAAACCGAACTAAATATTGTTTTTCATTTCTTGTTTTCCGTACCTTGTAGACAATGGAATGAAGATAGAAAGTACATTTTCGCATTATGTATGAACAAAAATAAAAAAGATTTCGATTTGTTTCTCATTTGGAAACATTAGCAAAGTATTATTTTCACATAGTTTCTCGAATTGCTTGTCCGGTTGGAAATAATTATCTTCGAATAATATAAAACAAAAGTGTAGCATTCTGTGTCTTCATCTGTGTGTCTGAATACATAACATTTAAGAAAGAAAGAAAAAAAGAAGGAAAGAAAGAAAGAAAGAAAAAAGAAAGAAAAGAGAAAGAAAAGAGAAAGAAAGAAAGTAGTAAAGAAAGAAAGAAAATAGAAAGAAAGAAAGAAAGAAAGAAAGAAGGAAAGAGAGAAAGAAAAAACAAAGAAAATAGAAAGAAAGAAAGAAGGAAAGTAAGAAAGAAAAAAGAGAGAAGAGAAAGAAAGAAAGAAAAAAGAAATAAAAGAGAAAGAAAGAAAGAAAGAAGGAAAGAAAGAAAGAAAGAAAGAAAGAAAGAAAGAAAAGAGAAAGAAGAAAGGAGGAAAGAAAGAAAGAAAAAAACGAAAGAAAAGAGAAAGAAAGAAGGAAAGAAAGAAAGAAAAAAGAAAAAAAGAAAGAAAGAAAGAAAAAAGAAAGAAAAGAGAAAGAAAGAAAGAAAGAAAGGAAAAAGAAAGAAAAAAGAAAGAAAGAAAGAAAGAAAGAAAAAAGAAAGAAAAGAGAAAGATAGAAAGAAAGAAAGAAGGAAAGAAAGAAAGAAAAAAGAAAGAAAGAAAGAAAAAAGAAAAGAGAAAGAAAGAAGGAAAGAAAGAAAGAAAGAAAGAAAGAAAAAAGAAAGAAAAGAGGAAGAAAGAAAGAAGGAAAGAAAGAAAGAAAGAAAATTGGAAGAAAGTACGGAAAGTGAGATCACTGTCGTATTGTTAAAATTTTAAAGAAAGAAAAAATGAAAGCGAAAAAGAAAGAAAGAAAGAATGGAAGATAAGATCTCTGACGTTATTTTTTGAGATCTTTGAAGAAAGGAAAACTCAAAGTGAAAAAGAAAGAACGAAATAAAAGAAAGAGAGAAAGAAAGAATGGAAGGTAAGATCTCAGACGTTATTTTTTGTGATCTTTGAAGAAAGGAAAACTCAAAGTGAAAATGAACGAACTAAATAAAAGAAAAAAAGAAAGAAAGAAAGAATGAAAGAAAGAAAGAAAGAAAGAATGGAAGGTAAGATCTCTGATGTTTGTTTTTTTTTTTACTGTAATCTTTAAAGAAAGAAAGAAAGAAAGAATGGAAGGTAAGATCTCTGACGTTTTTTGTTGTAATCTGTTAAGAAAGAAAAAATAAAGTGAAAAAGAAAGAACGAAATAAAAGAAAGAGAAAAAGAAAGAAAGAATGGAAGGTAAGATCTCTGACGTATTTTTTTTTTCTGTAAACTTTAAAGAAAGAAAGAAAGAAAGAAAGAAAGAAAGAAAGAAAGAACGGAAGGTGAGATCTCTGACGTTTTTTGTTGTAATCTTTTAAGAAAGAAAGAATAAAGTGAAAAAGAAAGACCGAAATAAAAGAAAGAAAGAAAGAAAGAAAGAAAGAAAGAAAGAAAGAAAGAAAGAATGGAAGGTAAGATCTCTGACGTATTTTTTTCTGTAATCTTTAAAGAAAGAAAGAAAGAAAGAACGGAAGGTGAGATCTCTGACGTTTTTTGTTGTAATCTTTTAAGAAAGAAAAAAATAAAGTGAAAAAGAAAGAACGAAATGAAAGAAAGGAAGAAAGAAAGAAAGAAAGGTGAGATCTCAAACGTTTTTTGTGGTAATCTTTAAAGAAAGAAAAAAATAAAGTGGAAAAGAGAGAAAGAAAGACTGAATCATGTGATTTGTGGCTAGCCACATCGAAAGAGAAAAGAAAAGAAAATAGACAAATTGTCGGGAAACGGTTTCTTCTGTTTTTGAGTTCGTCTGCTTGGTTATATATCTTTTGAATCTACACTGACTGGAACAAGGAAGAAGGAGAAATAGAGAGAAAGTGAAAGTGTCTCCATTTATTTACGACACAGACAATTTGATTTTTCTGATAATTCTATGTTTGCTACATGAAAGTTGTGTTTTTTATTACAATAACATACGAGATACTTTTCATTTATTGATTTATTTTTTTTAGATGCAGAAATCTTTTTAATTTGGATTATTAATAATATTTTATCTAAAATTCAGTCTTCATTATTGACGGGTGCATTCTAGTTTTATTATAAACTAGCCGACCTACCCGAAATCCGAAATCTACATATTATTTTTTCAGCAAATTTTTAAGAAAGTAAACAAACATTGTGAGGCGAAAATTTAAGAAATTTATAAATCATTTATATTATATTTGAAATTAAAATTTTATTATAAACTAGCCGACTAACTCGATAAAACCCAGAAGAAATTCATTTGAAATTAAAATTTACAATACTTTTTATCAGCAGAGGGCACCTCTGGTGGTGTAATTGTTAGCGAGCTAGACTAGCAAACCAACACAAGAGAATTCGAGTCTCATTGGGTGCCCCATCCATGTGTCTTTGTGCCACATCTAAGCAAAAAGCTTTGCAAATTACTTTCTTTTTATCAGTAGCAGTGCCTTGAAAATTTAAATTATTAAAGAAAATAGGCAATTTTTTTCAGCCGACTCCAGTGGGTGGGGCTCACAAGACGCTGCAGTGAGGTAATTACTCCCAGTTCCACTCTGACTCGGAATGGTTATACCTGATAGAATCCTATCCATATATCAAAGAGATTTGTTTAAAGATCATTCGTATTCAATCATCATCATCATCATCAAATCGAGCTGACAGCACGGAGTTGCCCGAGTCTCTCTCTTACCGTCCATTTCTATCATCTATCGCTCCTGGTAGGTCCTCTAGACTGCATCCAGTCTCCATACAGAGCTGATGTAATTAAGTTTTTGCTGGTCGGCCAACGCTGGTGTGTCCATGTATTGGAGTCCATAGGACTATGTCATTTTATGAGTTCGTTCTTACTTCCCCGGCATGTCTTGTTCGTCTTACTTGGATGGTTAATGAGATGCGAGGTAGGTGGCCGTACAACTTCTATTTTGTGAGGTGTTTCTTCCAGAATTTGTTCGAGACAACACATAGCATACTTCTGTGCGTTTATATCTCGTTTTTTTTCCCTCATGCGTTTCGTTAGCGTACACGTGGTGCATCCATATAGTAGTATTAACACAGCTACAACTTGGAAGAAATATTGTTTGATTTTATTGGATAGATCATCAGATTGATTTTGGTATGATCGATAAACCTATCAATTGGATTCCTCGCTATCGCACAAAAGGAATACTTGATACCACATAGATGTAAATTATTTCTATTATGAATGATTACATGAAATTATAACTGTTTACTACGGATTATTATTATTAATTAAACTACTGCAAACAAATAACTATTATCAAATAGAAATAATTACTAGAAACCATATATATATATATATATATATATATTTTCCGTTGATTTGTTGTTTCAGCATCACTATAGATCAGAGTGGTAATACCTGTTTAGGATCCCATCTATGACTCAAATATATCTGTTTAAAAATTATTTGTATTAGATATGAACACTTGATACCATATAACTGTATAAATTTACACGAAGAATGGTTACTTGAAGGATTATCATTAGTTACTTGAAACTATATAAGTAAGTAAAATTGGCAACCTTAGTCGAGGGTGACCCGAAGGCTCTCTTTTCGATAGCTACTACACCAAGGTGTTGGAGAGGGCATTGCTCAAAGCAAAGAGGTATCAAGTACCATTTTTTAAAGTCTTTGGTATGACTCGACCTGGAATTGAACCTCAGTCTCCCAGACCATTGGCGAACACTCTATCCACTAGGCCAATACACCTTTATTCTTTTTCTCATACTTATCTATCTGGCCAGATGTCTGGTCTTCTATCTGGGACTTCTTCAGATGGTCTTGGGTTTAGAAATTTACAAAGCTTTTTGCTCAGATGTGGCACAAGGCCGTATGAATGGGATCCCTAATTAGACCAGAACTCATTCATGTAGGTTTGCTAGTCCACTGTCTGTCATCTGTGCAGGACGGCCAATAAGGTCGTCGAGCCGCTGCCGGTCGAGGTGCGCCTTGACCGGTATCCTCGAGCATCAGTAGGCCAAAGCTCTAATCTTTCTTGGAGGGTCTGGTTTTATCGCTTGGCGCCAGTGGGGACCCTTTTTAGGAGAATGCTGACGGGGCTTGAGACATTTTTGGAGCCGCCGGGCTTGTCTGGGCTACGGCCCTGCGCCCGACCCACCTAAAAAAAGCCTAGTGCCACACTCGTCCGGTTGGTGGGACGTTCGTCAAATATCGCTTGCTAACCACCCGAGGCGCCCGATATCTTGGTCTCTGTGTCCACTTCTACTTCTAAAATGGACACAGACTTGGATTTTCGACGTCTTTATTCAAACGATTTTCCACGTCCACTGTACAGCTGGAAAGATAGCCATTTCAGGCGTTCGTTTATTATGGCGCCTTGAACTAAGCTTCTAAGTTATTTAATGCCAAATCCTTTTTTATAAAACCAACCAAACCAAATCCTCTTTATAAAACCAACCAAATCCTCTTTATAAAACCCAACCAAATCTTATATATATGTATATATATATATATATATATAAAGAGGAATTGGCATTAAATAACCTACACGGGTTGATATGCCATAAAACCCAACCAACCATGCATCTATTTGCTTACACTACCTACAGCTCGGAAATGGTCACTCACCTAAGTCCTGAACGGGATAATCTTGGCTTAACTTGGATGAACTTTCTTGAACCAATGCAAATGTTGATTAAAAAATCATCAAACATGGTTTTTTTTGGGGGGGGGCGTTGAGGTGTGGTGTTATTTGTTTTGCTTAATGATATTTTAGATTTTCATTTTTATTTATGTGGTGAACCGCTATTTTAGTTTTTTTTTTTTTTCATATTTATTTATTTTCGGTATTTTGATTATGCCTCCAATAAGCAAACAAAATAAATGAAATAAATAAAAGAAAAAAAAAAAAACATCTTAAGAGAAAGAAAAAAAAGTGGGGGGTGGTGGTAAAAACAAAACTAAACAAAACTTCTTTCGAGCTCGAAACCACAAAAGAGATTATTATTCCCTGTTGCATCTTTTAAGTATTCCAGACTCCACCGATCCATAACGACCTGGCTGTTAAACCCCCTAAGATATAAAAGTTTTTCTTTTTTTCCCTTTTAAATAAGGAACGGGATAAGCTATATACTAAAAATAAAAAACAAAACAGGAATTGTCTAATACTCAAAAGAGAAATGAACACACACACACACACACACACACACACACACACATATATATATATATATATATATATAAAGCAAGCAATGTTATGGTTCGTACACCTTGTAATAAGCCAATTGAAATTACGTGGGTGGATGCTTAAGTTTGAAGTGTCATGGGATAGGGAACACTATTTTTTTTATTTTTAATAAAGTACTTTCTTTAAAGAAGTTACGAGTGTTTGCTTTTTCTCTCTATCCTCCTGACAAGACTATAATATTTCAATTGCTTTTTTTTTCCACTTTTCCTTCTTCCAAATGTAAAATTGTTAAATAGTGTTTACTTGTGTTTTTACGTGACCCTCGATTCCCACTGCAATGCCTTTGCGCTCGTAAAGACGGTAAAATATCCGAGCACTGTCTTGAAAGTAATGTGACTGATATTCTTTTATTTTTCAGGTTAGCAACTCTGATTGATAATCAGCTGATCAGAGCTGACCTTAGATTATTCAAGGGTGATTGTTTAAGATTGAAATGAAAACGAGACCCAATTATATTGAGCAGCGTACTGGGGGAGAGATATTCGTGCTTTGAGCGAAGTGGGCAGCCATTCGCAAGCACCCAACCCGGGAAAAAACAAAAAAACAAATTCGAAAGTAACGGATAAAAATACGTCCTGATTAGAGTTAAAATCAGGTAGTTAAGCTTCCAAACTTAATAAAAAGTTCTACTGTCATAACCAGGCAATTTCCGAAGACCACCCCACACAGTACATGACAACCCGATATAACGGCACTGATATTATATATAGTTACTTAACCGCTCCGCAGCCCAATCGGCAAGGACTGTAGAATACACTGACTGCATTTCCGGAGAAGTTTAAGTATCCTGGATATGAAATTAAACAATCGGATAGTGAAGCAACAGTAATACTGGAACTTTGGGAAATGCGGAGTGCCCCTTCATTGTCATCACTCCCAGGTCAACTCTGACACGGAGTGGTAGAACTATTTGACATTTAAGCTGAGTGTAAACAAATGACTTACATTGAAATTAAATTGTTAGAAATAGAACTCTTTGACTACTTGACTGTGTGCAAACAAATGACTGATGTTTAATTGAATTGATAGTTATATATAGCGATACTTGGTGCAATTTAACTATATGTTTATGTATGAGTAATGTTGAATAGAATTATTAATGTTGATTAGCAGTACTTGAAACTCTAACTGTGTACCTAAATTGAATTATTAGTATTATAAAGCAATGCTTGAAACCATTTAACTGTGTGCAAATAAACAATTGATATTAGATAGCAATATTTGAAACGGTTTAAGTGTGTTTAAACAAATGATTGATACTAAGTCGAATTATTCATGATAAAATACTTGGAGCTATTTAACTGGATGCAAATAATGGTAATACTTGTGTGCAAACAAATTAGCTCTGACTCATTTAAAAATAAGATTACCTATAAACTGCTGACTTTCAAATCATCAGTTTAATTATTTCATTGTATACAATCAAATGAGCTCTGGCTTGTTTAGAAATATTATCAACTAACTATGCGTTTACAAATCATATATAATATATATAAAGAGGATTTGGCATTTAATAACCCTGAAGGGTTGATATTCAGCCCTATGGGCTAAGGTTGTAGAATACACCGACTGCATCTCGGGAGAAGTTTAAGATCCCCCTCAACGTGTATCCTGGATATGACATTAAATAATCTGATGGTTAGGCTCCAGTAACATTGGAGCTTTGGGGAAAAGTACCCCTTCATTGCCATTGCTCGCTGGTCCAATCTGGCCCGGAGTGGTAGCACCTGATAGGTTCCTTTCTATGGGTCAAATTGAACTGTTTGACATATAAACTGTGTGAAAACAAATGACTTATGCTCAACTGAATTGTTTGAAATAGAAATGTTTGATCGTTCAACGAAGTGTGAACAAATGACTGATGTTTAATTGAACTGTAATACATAGCAATTATTTAATAGTAGGACAGACTGGGTTCTTCAGCCTTGGTGAGGCAACTAGTCTAGGAGAAAGAAAACTCTGAATTCAAACCTGTTAAACTCCGCTTAAAAATTGACCTTGTGTCATATCCTACCCGAGTGGAGGTGTTGATAAATAGGGTAATGCACAGCAATTCTTGAAACCGTTTAACTGTGAGCAAAAGAATGAACTTAGGTTCTTTTTAAATTGTTATCAGCAAAACGTGTATACAAATCATATATTTAATATGATATTTGATATATATCTATAAAGAGGATATAGCATAAAATAACCTACAGTGGTTGATACGGCATAAAATCCAACCAAACCAAATCAACTTTTCTGTAGGATGTGGCAAGTTTTACGAGGAGTTTAAAAAGTCTGAATTCAGAGTTTTCCTTCTCCTAGACTGGTTGCAATACCAAGGTTATAAAACCAAGTTTGCCCTATTTTCTAATTACAGATGGAAGGAGCATAATTGGATCTATATTTTTCCGAACGGTATTATTCCTGTGTGAAATGCAAACAGCTTTGCCCTGGATTTGATCGCGGGTTGCCATGTCCATTTCCTTCAACAGTAACCATTAAACCGCGAGGACCCCCATGAAATATGGTATTACATCATATCATATAATATGTTAAAATTCGCTGAATGTCGGTTCGTATTTTCAATGTATTCTACAGCCCCAGCCGACTGGGCAGTTTTATAGTTGGTTTATAACAGGAGTCAAATATATTTCTTAGTTGGATAAGTTGAGTCTACCCTATCTTGGGTTTAGGGTCGGATGAAATTAAAATAACCCACGAAAACTATGCCGGGGGGGGGGCCTTAAAGGAAAACTGAGAGAAAGAAAAATAAAAGAATGAAAAAGAAAAAAGAGAGAAAGAATGAAAAGGAGGAGAGAAAGAATGAAAAAAAGAAATAAAAGAAAACAAGAAAGAGAAATTAAAAAAGACAAAGAAAGGAACGAAAAAGGAAAAAAAAAAGAGTAACTGAAAGGAGTCAGAAAGGAGAGAGATAGAGTGAAAGAAAGATTAAAAGAAAAAGAGAAAGGAGGTATGAGAGAAAGAAAGAAAAGAGAGAAAGAGGTCGAAAAAAGTAGAAAAAGATCGGAGAAAGAATAAAAAGGAGAGAGAAAGAGTGAAAGAACAAAGGAAAGCAAAAAGAGAAAGGAAGCATGAGTTTTTTTTATCTATTTGTTTGGGTTTTATAGCATATCAACATTTGTTGGTTATTTAATGCCAAATCTATTTTTATACAAATAAACTACTATTTCAAATAATTCAGTTTAGCACGCGTACACAGTTAAATTGTCAAAAAAATTTCTATTTCAAGCTATTCAATTTTGTCAGTCCTAATTCAAACCACGCAATTTAGTATGGGTATCATATCATATTTACCCAACCCCTCCGCTCGGGCAGGATATGACACAAGGTCAATTTTTAAGCGGAGTTTAACAGGTTTGAATTCAGAGTTTTCCTTCTCCTAGATTAGTTGCCTTACCAAGGCTGAAGAATACAGCCTGTCCTACTATTTACCCATCGCTGGAGGGAGAATTATTGGATTCATACCTTTCCCAAGGGTATTAGTGCTATGTGAAATGCAATCATTCTCGTCCAGGATTTGAACTCGTGTCGCCGTGTCCATTTCCTTCGACGATAACCATTACACCTCGGGTACCTCCAATTTAGTATGGGTATAGTTTTTGTCCACACTGTTGAATTTCAAAACAGTTGTATTTCAAAAAGTTCAGCCTAGCATAAGTATTCAATTTAATTCTATTTGACCAATAGATAGGACCCTATCAAGTGCTACCACTCCAGGCCAGAGTGGACATGGGGGCGATGGCAATTGAGGGGTACTCAGCATTCCTCAAATATCTAGTATTACTGGAACCACACCATCAGATTGTTTAGTGTCATATCTTGGACACTGATTGTGGAGGGGTCTTACCCCTCCTCAGAAATGTAGTCGGTGTATTCTACAGCCCTAACCGACTGGGCAAATGAGGCGTGAGAAAAAGGAACAAGAAAAAGAAAAATAACTGTTGAGAAAAAAGGAGAGAGAGAGAGAGAGAGAGTAAAGAGAAAGAGAAAGAGAAAAGAAGAATGAGAGAGAGAAAGAAATAATTGCAAAGCAGAGAAAAAAAGTAGAGAGAGAGAGAGAGAGAGAAAGAGAAAGAGAAAGAGAGGTTTGAGAGAAAAAACGAGAGAAAGAAAAAAATAGAAAAAGATAGAGGGAAGAATAGAAAAGAGACGAAAAGAGTGAAAGAATAAAGGAAAACAAAAAGAGAAAGGAAGCATGTGAAAAAGAAAAAAGAAGAGAAAAAAGAAAAAGAAAAGAGAATTACAAAGTAGAGAAAAAAGAAGTCGGAAGAGAGAAAGAAAGAATTTAAAAAAAAGAAAAGAAAAAGAGAAAGGAGGATAGAGAAAGAAAAAAGAGAGAAAGAAAAAGAAAAGAATGAAAAAGAAAAAAAGGAAACACAAGAAACCAGAAGTTGGTAAGAAAAAAGGAAAGAAGAAAATAAAATAAAAAAAGAGCGAAGCAGAGGGATAAAAAGAAAACCGACCGAAAGAAAGAAAAAAAAAGTAAAAAAAAGAAAGAAAAAAGTAAAGAAAAGAAGCCAGAAGTGAGAAAGAACAAAAAGAGGATGAAAAAGAAAAAAGAAAGAAAGAAAACCGAAAGAAAGAAAGAAAAAAAAAGTAAAAAAAAAGAAAGAAAAAAGTAAAGAAAAGAAGCCAGAAGTGAGAAAGAATAAAAAAAGGATGAAAAAGAAAAAAGAAAGAAAGAAAGGAAGAATTAAAGAAAGAAAAAAAAAGTAAAAAAAAGAAAGAAAAAAGTAAAGAAAAGAAGCCAGAAGTGAGAAAGAATAAAAAAAGGATGAAAAAGAAAAAAGAAAGAAAGAAAAGAAGAATTAAAGAAAGAAAATCAAGGGAAAGAAAACGAACAGAAGGGAAAAAAAGATTAAAAATGGATGTTTGTTGTAATTTACGAACCTTTTTTTTTTTGTTTAGATGTGTTACAAGGACATATGAATGGAGCACCCATTCGGACTCAAACTCACTCGTGTATGTTGGCTGATACTAGCTTGCTAACCATTACACCACCACAGGTGCCCCAAAATGCCCGTAAGTAGGTTGAAAGCAAAAAAAATGAAAGAAAGCACGAAAAAGGTGAAGAAATGTGAAAAAGAAAAGAAAAAAATGAAATAAAATAAAATTTGAAAGCGATAACAACATACCCAAAGGCAAATCATGGACTGCTCATGGTCATCAACTAAGTAAAAAATCTGATCTCTTTAATAAAATAAACAAGGAATGTCAGTACTACTATATAGTTGCACTAACTGAACTCTAGTGCATCTGGAATGTAGAATACACCAACTGCATCTCTGCAGAGGACTGAGACCCCCACCAACGAGTGTCCCGGGTATAACATCAAACAATCTGATGGTGAGGTTCCAGTAATGCTGGAGCTTTGGGGAATGCGGAGTACCGCTTCATTACCATTGCTCCCTGGTTTACTCTGACCCGGAGTGGTAGCACCCGATAAAACTGAGTACAAACAAATGACTTCTGCTAAAATGAATTCTTACAAATAGAATTGTTTGATCCTTTAACTATGTGTAAAGAAATGACTGACGTTTAATTGAATTGTTAGTGATACATAGCAATACTTGGAACCATTTAACTTTATTGACTTATGATAAATTGATATGTTAGAAATAGAACTGTTTGATCATTTAACTGTGTGTATTTAACAAATGTGTTTACAAATTATATATCTAATATGTAAAAACAGGATTTGGGATTCAATAACCAACAATGATTGACATGCCAGAAAACCAAATTTTACCAAATTCAGATACTTATAAGAAAATAGATAATACAGAGTCCATTCTTTTAATGGAATTAAGAGATAGTTTTCAACGAAGATGTCTTCCCTTAGCAGTGGGTTCTGTGCTTCATGTTTTTATGAATTTTGCGGGCTCAGGTAGAAAGTATTTCAAAGCCAAGAGTTCAAAGGGTTGAAAAAGTTCGAAGAGAGAGAGAGAGAGAGAGAGAGAGAGAGAGAGAGAGAGAGAGAGAGAGAGAGAGAGAGACACACACACACACACACACACACAGAATCAGAGATAGAAAGACAGGCAGACAGACAAGAAAGGGATCTATGTTGCTATCACGTCTAAAAATTAATTAAAATTAACTATATAGCCGTTCTGTTGTCTGTATAAAGCAGAAGGACTGCTAAAGGTCAATGAGTATGAAACAAAAAGGGGTTAAAGTTGAGAGCGGTCAGTGTCATTTCAAGACCCGGTGATCTTGAGTTTCTTCTGTCATTTGTGGTTGAATAAATTCATAATAAACCTAGTTCATTCTTTTGAAAAAAAAAAAGAAGACTCCATCTCTTAAATCATCGGCGACGGACCCCAGAGTCAGAAAACTGACGACAGACAATCTGGATTTTAATACCATGGATATCAGATCTGATTTTCTCTTTTAGCACCATTGAAGAATTTTCTTTAAAATTTTGGAATGTCATTAAAAAGTAATTGTCATTAAAAAGTAATTAGCTGTGACCATCCCATTTCTTTAAAAGAACTGTCTGATGTGAGGTCAGTCAACCGTATAGTATTTCGGGTCATGGTTTACTGTTAATAAGTATAGGGTTCAACGAGTGAATCTGGACAATATGTTCAGGAATCCTATTCATCTAGTTTTTAGCTTCCCAAATTTAGCCTGGGTAAAAAGCTTGACAGACAAGTAGAATTTTTAAAAAGCCAGTGACAGTAAAGATGTCTCTTCTATGCATTTTATTTGTTTGTTTCTTTGGGTTTTATGGCATCTCAACCTTTGCAGGTTATTTTATGCCGAATCCATTAAAAACAGTTCTATTTCAAACAATTCAGTTTAGCATAAGTACACAATTTTAATGTAAAAACATTTCTATTTCAAGCTATTCAGTTTAATCAAACAGTTCTACTTCAAAATATTCAGTTTAGTAAAAGTATAGTTTTTGTTTACACAGTTGAATAATAAAAACAGTTCTATTTCAAACAATTCAGTTTAGCGTAAGTACAGTTTCAGTGTCAAGAACAGTTCCATTTCAAACAATTTCATTTAGCATAAGTACTCAGTTTAAATGTCTAAATAGTTTTATTTCGAGCAATTCAGTTTAGCATAAGTACGCAGTTTAAATGGAGTACGCAGTTTAAATGTCAAAACAGAATTAAACTGTGTACTTCTGTCAAAATAGAATTAAATGTCTAAACAGTTTTATTTCGAGCAATTCAGTTTAGCATAAGTACGCAGTTTAAATGGAGTACGCAGTTTAAATGTCAAAACAGAATTAAACTGTGTACTTCTGTCAAAACAGAATTAAACTGTGTACTTCAGTCAAAATAGAATTAAACTGTGTACTTCTGCTAAACTGAATTGCTTAAAAAAAGCAATTCAGTTTAGCAGAAGTACACAGTTTAATTCTATTTGACCCATAGATAGGACCCTATCAGATGTTACCACTCCGGGCCAGAGTTGACCTTGAAGTGATGGCAATGAAAGGGGACATTGCATTCCCCAAAGCTCTATCAGTACTGGAACCTCACCATCAGATTGTTTAGTGTCATATCTAGGACACTCTTTGGGGAGTGTCTTACCCTTCAGCAGAAAATCAGGCGGTGTATTCTACTGCCGCAGCCAACTTGGCCAATGTTCTATGCATATATTCGAAATAATAATAATAATAATCAATAAAAAAAAAAGAGAATTTGCAAAATTGTCGACTTTGCTGTCCCAACGGACCACAGAATAAATCTGAAGGAATGTGAAAAGAAGGATAAGTACCTCGACTTTGCTAGGGAATTGAAAAAGCTGTGGAATATGAAAGTGACGATTGTGCCAATTGTGATTGGTGCGTTAGGCACAATAACTAAAGAATTATTAAAAGGCCAGGAAGACTTGGAAGTTGGGGAACGGGTAGAGACTATCCAAACGACAGCATTGTTAAGAACGGCCAGAATCCTGAGACGAGTCCTGGAGATTTAAGGAGACTTGCTTTCATTCAAACTCCAGTGTAAAACCATCAGCTGTCGCTGATGTGAAAAACTCTAGAGGAGTAAATAATAAGAACACCGTGGATTGAGTACAAAAAGTTGTATGATGTAATACCGTAAAACTGTACAATAGACTGCCTCAAAGTGTACAAGATATCCGGCCAAATCATGAATTTTATGGAGGAATTGGAGATAAGAGAAAGGATCGAAACAATACAGACTACAGCATTGTTTAGATCGGCCAGAATACTGAGAAGAGTCTCCTCAGTATAAGTGACAGCAAGTCTCCACAGGGCTTCAGCCCAGAGGAAACTTGCTGTCACTTATACTCCTATTAAAGACCACGAGGTAACACGAGCTTTACAAACATACAAAAAGCCCCAAAGGATTGGTAAAGGGATTGGAAGACTCAAAAATTACAGGATATGAAGAGGCCCACCAGACTACAACATTTTAATATCGGCCAGAATACCGAGAAGAGTCCTGGAGATCTGAGGAGATTTACGGTCACTTAAACTCAAGTGAGAAACCACCCGCTACCACTGGTGTGAAAAACTCTAATAATGTGTAAGATATCCGGCGAAGCCATAAAGTTTATCGAAAATACCATGGAAAACTGGAGGGTGGATCTGACAGCAGGAGAAAAATCTTAATTGTGGTGAAAATCCAGAGAGGAATCTTCCAGGGAGATGCACTATCACCGTCACTATTTGGAATAGCAATGATGACACTCAATCACGTACTTAGAAAATGCACAGAGTACGCAGTTTAAATGTAAGTACACAGTTTAACTGTCAAAAATATTTTTATTTCAAGCAATTCAGTTTAGTCAAACAGTTCTAATTCAAACAATTCAGTTTAGCATACGTACGTAGTTTAGTTCTATTTGACCTATACATAGAGCCCTATTAGGTGCTACCACTCCGGGCCAGAGTGGACTTGGGAGCGATGGCAATGAAAGGGTGCTCTATATTCCCCAGAGCTCCAGCATAATTGGAACCTCAGCATCAGATTGTTTAGTGTCATATCCAGGACACTTGTTGGGTGTCTTATCTTTCAGCAGAGGTGCAGTCGGAGTAATCTACAACCCAAGCTGACTAGGCCATATGTGGAGTTGAATGTAAAAACAGTTTTCTTTCAGATAATTTAGTTTAGCATAAGTACGCAGTCTACATGCCAAACAGTTCTATTTTAAACAATTCAATTGAGCATAAATACGCAGTTTAAATGCAAAAAACAGTAAACTTTCGAAACCATGGTTTAGTTCTATTTAAACCAAAGATAGGACCCTAAACAGGGGCCACCACTCTGGGCCAGAGTGTACCTGGGAGCTATGGCAATGGAGGGGGAATCCACATTCCCCAAAGTTCCAGCATTGCTGAAGTTAAACAATCAGATTGTTTAATGCCATATCAAGACACACGTGGGATGGGGAGGTCTTACCATTCTGCAGAGATGTAGTCGGTGTGTTCTACAGCTCCAGCCGTGGATCACCTCTTCCATGAAGTCATGCTTTCACGGAACTGCTTTGTGCCACATTTAAGCGTGTGGTGGGGTGTTCGACAAATATAACTTTCTATTGTACATGATTTTAGATTCAGGGGCTACTTTACGTAAATGTTCGGACAAAGAAAATGTAGACTTTTCGAGACTAAATCTTATTTTGTGCAGTTTAAAACACGTTTCATATATATATATATATATATATATATATATATATATATATCTGTGTGTGCACGTGTGTACAGCGAAGGAGAGAGGGGGAAGAGAGAGAGAGATAAATAGGCACATCCCAACATATTATATGATATAAGAACCTTACATTACCGAACCAGTCCAGTAGGCTGGGACTGTAGAATACGCCAACTGCATCTCTGCAAAGGGTTAAGACCCTTCCCACCACAACCAGTGCCCTGGTTATAATACTAAAACATCTGGTGGAGATGATCCATGGGGACTATTCAGTAGTTGTTTATTGTTATTACTCCCAGGTCCACTTTGTCCGGGAGTAGTAGTATCTGTTAGAGTTCCTTCTATGGTTCAAATAAAACTGTTTAACCATTTAACTGTGTGCAAACAAATCATTTGAATTAAATTGAATTATTAGTATTAGATAGCAATACTTGAAGCCATTTAACTGTGTCCAAACAAATGAATGATATTGAATTGAATTATTTGTATTCATATTTACATACCCCTCGGCACGGGCAGGATATGGCACAAGGTCAATTTTTCAGCGGAGTTTAACAGGTTTGAATTCAGAGTTTTCCTTCTCCTAGACTAGTTGCCTCACCAAAGCTGAAGAACCCAGTCTACCCTAATATTTACTCATAGCTGGAGGGAGAATTATTGGATTCATACCTTTCCCAAGGGTATTAGTGCTATGTGAAATGCAATCGGTCTCGTCCAGGATTTGACGATAACCATTACACCTAGGGCACCTCCATAAATTGAATTATTTGTATTAGGTAGCAATACTTAAAACCATTTAACTGTGTGCAAGCAAATCATTAATATTAAATTAAATTATTAGTATTAGATAACAATATTTGAAACCAATTAACTGTGTACTCATAAAATTATTAATGTCGAATGAGAATATTTGAAACTATTTAACTGAATGCAAACAAATGATATTTGGCTTGTTTAAAATGTTACCTACCAACTATTCACGTATAAATCATATGTATAAACAAGGTTTGGTTTTAAATAACTAACAATGATTGGTATGCCATTGAACAAAAAAAAACAACAACAAAAAAACAGTAAACAAACAAACAAGCAAGCATTGGTAATAGCAGCTCATCTAAACACAAAACAACTACAAAAATATCGCTGAGTAAATTGCCGCAGTGGGGCGGGAAAACCATACCTGAAGTCCCCGGTGTAGTTCGACCCTGAGTTCAACCAGAAGAGAGAGAGAGAGAGAGAGAGACCCGTAGGCCGAACCTGTGTTGAAATCCAGACACAGACACATAGTCCTGTGATATGGGCAAAAGAAATAAACAAGCAAATAAACAAATGAATGATTTATGAGAATATTCATACAGATTTCAATATCCCCGAGGAAATACGCAGATAACAATGAAAAAAATGTTTCCATTTGGCAGCTTTACTAATAGAAGGTGATAACCAAAAGACAAAAGGGAGTAATAAAAGTGGTGTAATTGTTAACGAGCTAGACTAGCAAACCTTCTGTAGTGAGTTCGAGTCTTATTAAGTGCTCCATTTATGCAGCTTAGAGCCACATCTAAGTAAAAAAAAAGCTTTGACAATTACTACTCTTCAAAGATATTCATGTACTATATGACCTTGACGAAAGTCACGACGTCACTATAGACACGTCTAGATTCTTTTTTTCTTGGCGTAAGGGATTATTTTGCCGTGCCGCACTTTTCTCCCACGAACATATGACATTAGTGATATAGTGTCTTAAGTAAGATGTAAGACACATGCACACACAGAAACACACACACAGGGACAGAAACATACTTCATATATATATATATATATATATATATCTTTTCACCGGGAAGCCACTAAAAGACTGAATGATATAAAATAAAAATAATGTACACAAACATTTATGACCTCTTACCAGAAGAAATCAAGTTCTTCCAAACCAGGCGATTAGGTTTCGAATCATTTTATCGCTAGGATATACTCTGACGTAAAAGTACTAATGAGGATCTAGAAAATTTGGTTGGTTATTTGATTTTGTTTCGTTGGTTGTAGAATCTGACTCGATTTGTTTTCTTCTCCTTACTCCATATAACTCGTTGGCTACTTCCTTGTCTGTAGAAGGCAGCCAAAGAATTACTGAAGGAAAGAAGAAAAGAGATGAAGATACCTTTTAAATTTCAAATTTATTTTGGGGTTTCATACGGCTCCTCTGTAGCGAAAATGTCTTCCTGAACTATTATAAATAGTCGCGTCTCCCAAACAAGGCGTTGAAACATATTAGTCATTTTTGGTAGGGAATAAGTCCAAAGTCTGTGGTTATGTCCCGTAGGTGTTTTTAGTTATATTTGTTTCGGCGGTATCGGCTTGTTATACGAGAGTCATTTCTGGTGAATTGTGGATTTGAAGGTCTGTTTTGTTGTCCAGTAGATATGATCAACATCGGCTGCTACTGCTGGGAAAGTGAGCCAGCGTGCCGCTAAGTAGACACCCGGGTTTTTCCCACCAGCGCCCGGAGAGAAGGTAGTTTTTTTCCCAATCCAAGTGGTCACTACTGAATGAGAGAAAGTTTCTCTTTAGCATCGAATAGTCTTATCTTTCAGACATGTGCCGATTTTGCTCCCTGTCAGAGGTTTCTGGGGACTGCTACACTTTTTGATTTATTGTTTGACTAAACTGAATCTGTGAAAATAGGAATGTTTTTGACAATTAAACTGTGTACTCATGCTAAACAGAATTGTTTGAAATAGACCTATTTGTATAAAAATGAATTTGGCGTTAAATAACCTAGAAAGGTTGATATGCCACAAATCCTAAACAAACAACCAAACCTTGAGTGTGTACATTGCTTGGTAAAACTAAAAAGGTTTTTTTTTCATGGAATAAGAACGGCAGAGTTAGAGATTCCCTGAAAAGCAGTGTCAAGTAGCCTTGCTGGTATCCTATGATTAACTTGATTTGGAAAGACAAACCTAGCCAAAAACAAAGATAATTGAATTTTCTTTTTTTTTTACAGATTTATTTTCTCTACTGACTAGATGCCAACTGTGAGTTTTTAGTCTACGGCCTTATATCGTTGTTTATGGCTGAGTTTTTTTTTTCAGGAAGTTATTGCGTTATTAGGATCTATTGTTTCAAATATTTCTCTTATATTCTTTATACTGTAGGATTTTCTTCGAGTATGGGTGAGATTTTTGCATTCCATCAAAATGTGTTTCACTGTAGAGGGTATTCTATACGATCATTTTCGTGGTTGTTCTTTTAAAATGATAATCATCATCATCATCATGTCGTGCTGGTAGCACGGATATTCCTGGCCCTCTGTCGCTACATTTCCCTATCGTTCATCGCCTCAGGCAGGTCTTCAGGACAACATCCTGTATCCTCACATAGTTGCTGAATGTATGTTTGGTTTAAAGGCATATCAATCCTTGGTGGTGATTTAAAGTCAAATCCCGTTTACACACACACACACACACACACACACACACACACACATATATATATATATATATATATATATGAATAGTTTGTTGGTAATCTTATTTCAAAACGAATTAGAGCTAATTTGTTGGTCCCAAGTATTGCTATTTAACATTAGGTTAGGTTTGATTTGGTTGTGCTTTATAACATAAAAACCCTTGTGGGTTATTTAATTCAAATTTCTAACCGGGCCATTGACTTAATGAGGAGAGTGTTCGACAATGGTCCGGGAGACTGGGGTTCAGTCCCAGGTCGAGACATACCAAAGACTCAAAAAATGGTTCTTGATGCCGCCTTGCTTAATACTCTGCATCATAAGGTAAGTATTAAGAGTAAAGTGGAGCAATCCAAGGAAAGGATAAGCTCCCTCCCCTACACCTCGGTGTAGTAGTCATTGAAAAGGGAGCCTTCGGGCTACCCTCGACTTAGGTCGCCAACTTTATTTACTTTATATATACATGTATATATATATATATATATATATATGAATATAAGTATGTATATATATGTATATATGTGTATTTACAAATATATATATATATATATATATATATATGTATATATATATATACCTGAAAATTCATTCACTTACGCTGAGAATGACTGGTATATCCGCCTGGTATAAAGTCAGCCGGGTTTCGATCCCAAATTCAAGCACCTTGCTTCTGTAGCCACACTGAAGAATTGTAATACAACAAAACAGTCTGTTTTGGATGACAACATATATGTTCCCACAAGTGGGTTGAGCACTCAAGTAACGAATTGCCGACCGCTATATACGCGCAAATTAAAAGTTTTTTCTGATGAATTGAGCTCTCCGGTGGCCGATAGTGTATATGTGAATATATATCTAAAAATGATATTGCTTACGTTGAGAATGACGATAGTTCAGGCGTAAGATATGTGACTGACGTAAAGTCTGCCAGGTGTCGATATCAGGTAGAAGTATCTCACTTGATAATACACACACACACAAATATATATATATAGGATTTATAAGCAAATTGTTTGTTGGTAACATTTTAAAACAAGCTTGAGCTCATTTGTTTGCCCACTGTATTAATAATTCTAAATAGTTTCAATTAATTGATGCAAATGATTCTAATTGCTTCAATTATCTCCTCCTAAAACTTCTATTTGCTCATATTAAATGGTTTCAAGTAATAATATCAACTACGAATAATTCTATTTGCACAAATTTAAATTGTTTCAAGTATTGCTATCTTGTACGAATAAATTCTTTTTTGATATTAAGCATTTGTTCTCCAGAATTAAACGATTTCAAATATAGTAATTGACAAAATAGTTCTATTTGAACCATAGATGGGACTCTGACACGTACTACCACTCCAAGTCAGAGTCTGGGAGCAATGGCAATCAAGAGGTATTCAACATTCTCCAAAGCTACAAGACTGGAGCCTCAACATCAGATGGTTTAGCGTCAGGACAGAACATTCGTGGATTGGAGGTGATTATTCCTATATGAAGGCGAATTCAGCATATTCAGCTGTCCCAGACAACAGGGCGGTTTAGGATAAAAGAGTTTCGTCTGGTTTGGTTTGGCCTTATGGCACACGAGGATCACTAAATAAGTTTCCAGACTTTTTTCGAAGTAATCTCTTCCGGTTGCAATGCACTTGTTGTACCGTTCCAACAACTTCTAGAAGGCCCCATGGAAGTCCTCTTGTGTGAGAGTGTCAATGACCTTCGTCACAGCCTCTTCCATCTCCTCAATTGTCTCATAACGACAGCCCCTGAGCTTAGGGAATAACCAAAAGTCATAGGGAGGAAGGTCTTGACTATAGGGAGGCTGAGGAACTGTCTTGATGCCTACCTTGGTCAAATAGTCTGTGACAAGGATGGAGTTGTGGACTGGTGCATTGTCCTGGTGGAAATGCTACTGACTCAATTTGAAGAGTGCTGGTCTCTTCCGACGGAATCTCTTCCTGAACTCCCTTAAAACCTCAACATAGTAACCCTAACCCGAGCCTTAACCCTTTGGCCAATCAACGCTGGTGTATTGACTTCCTTACTCCTCCCACACCTTTTATCATTATTCCTTACAGACTCTCTGCCTTCTTTGCATCTATTCCACTCAAAAACTGATGCTCGATTCATGCAAGGTGGTCGAAAAGCAGTCTGAAGCATTCCATACGTTTCTGTGGGATTTTTTTCCAAGTTTAAAACAGAATTTTATTGCATATCATTCTTTTAAAGTGTCCTCACGTCCAGATTGCATTTTTGAAATTCCTCAGCTGTGACAATCAGGCTTTAATAGGGAGTATTCCAGTTGCTGCTGTAGCCGTTCATTTGAACTTGAAATCATAAAGATTGGTCAGTCATCTCATAAGATGTATAGCAATAACATAGAATTTTCAAGAGTCTATGACAATTTTAAATGCCTGTACAAAAAAGTCTGGAAACTTATTGAATGCACTACGTATCAACCATTGTAGGTTATTTAATGCCAAACCCATTTTTATACAAATAAACAGCTCTATTTCAAACAATTCAGTTTAGCATAGGGACACAGTTTAGTTCTATTTGACCTATACATAGGATTTTATCAAATGCTACCACTCCGGGCCAGAGTGGACCTGGGAGCGATGACAACGAATGGGTGTTCCACATCCTCCAAAGCATCTTAGTTTTTCTGGAACCTCACCATCAGATTGCTTACTGTCATATCCAAGACAATTGTTTGGGTGCGGGTTTTACCCTACTGCAGGGGTGCAGTCGGTGTATACTACAGCCCCAGATAACTGGGCAAGATAATCTTTGGTAATCCCGGATAATTCTTTATTCTCCTTGACAATTCCTACAAAGTTTTGAAATGAAAACAAATGTTATGACTGTCGTTTTATAAGCTGGGCCTAGTTTGACATAGGCCCACCAGTGAGAATCAAATTCCCTTACAATGATTGCTATCAGACCATGTAAGGTGCACTGACAAATACAAGACAAAACTGACTAACAAACAAACAAATAATAGATTTTCTATTTGTTCGAATACTTATGGGCATTACTTTATTACAGTCTTTCGCTTAAATCTGTTAAGCAGATACTTTTTATTTAATGCCAAATCCATCATTGTAGAAGGACACGAGTTGTACAATTTAATCTGCAGCTAAAGGGATAAGAATGTTCAAACCTTTACCAAGGGCATTAGTCCTCGTGGTGTAATGGTTAAAGCGATGAACTACGGAATCGTAGTACGCGAGTTCGTACTCCAGTCGCGCTATTACGTTCACTTTCGGGCAAATACCCTTGGGAAAGGTATGAACCCCCTTATTCTCCCTCCAGCTATGGGTAAATAGTAGGACGGACTAGGTTCTTCAGCCTTGGTGAGGCAACTAGTCTAGGAGAAGGAAAAACTCTGAATTCAAAACCTGTTAAACTCCGCTTAAAAATTGACCTTGTGTCATATCCTGCCCGAGCGGAGGGGTTGGTAAATAGTACCAAGGGCATTAGTCCAAACGTGAGTGTGTTATGGCCGATTCGTGTACGAATCCGGGTCGTCTCTTCTTGTCTAGTGTTACTGGGATCTGGTTTTCTTTTTATATACCCACAGATTCATTTTTGTTTGGTTTCAACCTTCATTTGTTATTTGATGTCAAAGTCGTCCCGGTAGAAGGAGAGTAGTGGTATTAAAAGTAAAAGTAAATTTGGCGCCATTAGTCGTGGGCGACCAGATAGCTCCTATTTCAATAGCTACTACACCTAGATATAGGGAAGGCTGCTACTCCATTCCCTGGTTTGCACCACTTTACCCTTGATCCATACCTTATAATGCAGAGTGTTAAGCAAGGTAGCATCAAGTACCATCTTTTGAATCTTTTGTATGACTCGACCTAGAATTGAACCCCGGTTACCCAGACCCTTAGCGAACACTCTACTCATTAGCCCAATGGCCTGGTTTAGCCCAATTGCCCGGTAGTGGTACTAGTTAACACATAACTGGAAGATAAGAGGGTTCGATACATTTCCCCAGTGTGTCAGTCCAAAAGTGAACGTGATATTTCGATGCCACAGTCCAGCACTTTTCCTTCGCAAATAGATACACATACACTTGGATATACAAACTCTTAACAGAATTGCTGACAACAACAAATAGCAACAACTGAACCAAGACAAGAATACCGAACATTCAAATATCAAAAGAAGCATCATCAGAAATAATTTACAAATTACCGCGGCAGTAACAGCCATATCCCAAAAAGAACGAACAAAACAAAAACGACTTCGGCAAAACCTCGCCAAAACCCCAGGGTTTGATATGCCGTTAAACCCAACCAAAAAACCTTGAGAGTATAGAAAATTACTGCAAATGTACTCGATGAAGTTTAGATTTTATTATAATTCCCCTGTGAAAGCTTAAGACATAATTGCTGGATTACGGTCACGCAGTAAACGAATTCGAACTCCATCGAACTGTTACATTTATTTTAGACTCATGGCCCTATGAAAGGCATTGAACTTTTATTATCTGCCCAGCTCTGGGTTAAATAGTATCATTGATATTATTCTACAAAGACAACTTCGGTATTGAATAACCTACGAGGATTTATATTCCATTAAATGAATAAAAACAAAACAAACCTTAATTCACTTCAGTCAATAAGGCTTGGCATTAAACAAAGAAATTAAAACCTGGAAAAGGACAAAGTAATAGAAATGGGCTTGTTTTAATACTTAATTTTCATATGCATCTTTTTGAATATCCAATCTCGATACTTTTTGATCACAGGTCGTATAATTTGATACGAATGCATGTAGATATGGTTTAATATCCGCCCCGCATCTATATATATATATATATATATATAGGGTTGTGAATATTTCAGCATAACTGCCTGTATATATACATACACACCGATACTCTGTCTCTCACTCTCTCTCTCTCTCTCACACGCACACACACACACACACACAATATATATATATATATATATATATATATATATATATATAGGATGATTGAAAAGTAACTTCCTATTTTGATATTCTTTTATTTATTTCTGTTTACAAGAAATGAATTATAACGATTTTAAAATTGAGACTTACTTTAATCAACACACACACACACACACACACACACACACACACACACACATATATATAAATATATGCATATGCATATTTATATATGTTGAATTGTATAAGTTTCATAATATTGTATGAGAATGGATGCCAACGTGGTAAGCTTGTTAGCCGAGCGGTCTGAGACTTAGTCTAACGGAAAGTTGGATGGGTTTCGATCCCGGCTTCGAGCGTCCTACGTGTCTAGCCACACTGAAGAGTTCTGATAGAACGAAACAGTCTGTCTGTGAATGACTATATATATATATATATATATATATCTGTCTGTCTGTGCATGACTATATATATATATGTATATTACATGGTACAGTCTGTGACACTGGGTTTCATGCAAGTAGCAATCGTCGGAGAGAGTAAAGATAAAAAAAAACGATTAATGTAAATGTTTTATCATTGATAGTGTGCATTATTCAACAATACAATAACATTTGGTCCATCATTAACTCACCAAATGGGCAAGTAAGAACTATAAACCTATTATATATATATATATATATATACGTGAGTGTATGTGTAGGTAGATATGGCTAAATATTCATCTCCACGCGTACACATATATGCATGTGTCAGTTTTATAATGTGGTTTGCAAGTGCACAAACACGTATATATATATATATATAGTCATCCATAGATCAAAACTCTTCAGTGTGGCTGGACACGTAGGACGCTCGAAGCCGTGATCGAAACCCGTCCAACTTTACGATACACTAAGGCTTCAGACTACACGAAGGGAATTTTTAGGTATTTTTATATTTAGCAAACAGCAGCAGCAGCCTTTGTTTACATTTTTTCATACCCTACCGGCTACCAGAGAGCTCAATTCTTTCGAAGGGCCTTGCATTACGCTAACGGTGGCCGACAATTCCTTCGCCAGAGAGCTCAACCCCCATGGGGGAGCATATATTGTCATTCACACACAGACTGTTTCGTTCTATCAGAACTCTTCAGTGTGGCTAGACCCGCAGGACGCTCGAAGCCGGAATCGAAAGCCGTCCAACTTTACGATAGACTAAGGCTTCAGACCACACGGCCACAAGCGGACTACGTTGCCTAAGGGAATTTTAAGGTATTTTTATATTTAGCAAACAGCATTGTGTGTGTGTGTGTGAGAGAGAAAGAGAGAGTGAGAGACAGAGTATCTGTGTGTATGTATATGTATATGTACAGGCAGTTTTGCTGAAATATTCACAACCCTATATATATATATATATATATATATTGTCGGTGAATATTTCAGCTATTCTATCTTTCTATGCAAGTGTCACTTTTATTATGTAGTGTGCGAGTCTACACATACACCAATATGTATTTTTGTAAATACATATATATATATATATATATATATATATATATATATATACGTTTGTGTGTGTGCTTGTGTATGTATGTCTATGTGTAATATGTACGTGTGTGTGTATGTGTTTGTGTGCGTGCGTGTGTGTGTACAGAGAGGTGCATATGTTAATGTACAGGAGGTTTTCTCATGTAAATAACGACGGGAAGTCGTCCATAGAACATTGGCACTTATAATAAACATTTCAGTCTCGGGGGGGATTTTACACAGTTTCATTATGTCAGAGTCTCCGAGGATTTGCCTGAACGTCACGGACTCTTGATGAAAAAAAAATCCCTCAGTCATTCACTGTCTCTCTTCTCTCTCTCTCTCTCTCTCTCTCTCTTGCTAAGCGTTAGACATGCGCATGCGCACACACATTGCTGTACTTTAACACTAAGCAAATTTGAAGAGGACTTTTAAAATATGGACTCTCGGTCGGCGAGGCGTAGAGTAAACCAACAGAATCTCGTGCCGATCCAATAAAAAACGGTTTCTTAGGTATGGCACTAAACTCCAACCGGTGGTGAAGCTGCGGTTCTGTATTGGTTTGGTTTGGTTTATTTGTTTAGTGGTATATCAACTCCTTATGGGTTATTTAAGGCCAAATTTCAGTCATTTGTAAATGTTTGTTATCATATCATACCCCAAAATAGTCTGGCTGGGTTTATTTTTTTACGGCATATCAATTCCTTATGGGTTATTTAAGGCCAAATTGGAATCTTTTCATAAATGTTTGATTTATATCAGATATCTAAATTTTTTGGTTGGGTTTGTTTAACGGCATATCCACTCCACATGGGTTATTTTAAGCCAAATTTGAATAATTTGTAAATGGTTGATTGTTATCATATCTATATTTGATTTGTTTTGTTTTATTTGTTTAACGGCATATCAACTCTTTAGGGGTTATTTAATGCCAAATTACTATTGATTAAACCAATTAAAATAGTTTAACCAAACCAATATAATAATCAATCATTTTCAAATGACTATTATCATATTGGTTTGGTTTGGTTTGGTTTGGACTATCGGTTTAACGTCATATCAACTCCTCATGGGCTATTCAAGGCCAAATTTGTATATAATACAAATTTGTTTATTGTTTTATGATACTCAAAAGTATAAAGATTTTTAACTTTCCATTTTAATAATATTTTTAATTGCACGTTTTCTTATTTGACAATAATAATAGGAAGAAGAATCTGTAGAAGAATAAGATGAAGCTCAAAAAGAGTTCATTACTTGATATGATTGGGTGGGACAGTTGATCAACTGGGAAGTGTGCAAGAAATTGAAATTTGACCATTCTACCAAATGGTATATGCACAAACCAGAATCTTTCCAGGAGAATGAGACGCATAAAATTCTCAGGGATTTTGAGATACAAACAGATCTCAGCCACAAGAACAGACCTAGCGATAATTAGAAAAAAAAAAAAAAAAAAGAAAAAGAAAAAAAGAAGAACAAAGTAGAAAGAAAGAAAAGTCCGTATAATGGACTTTGCAGACCCATCGGACCACATAGTTAAAATCAAAGCACGCGGAAAGAGAGAAAGGTACGGGGAGTTTGCCAGATTACTAAGAGAGGTGTGGAACACGAAGATGACGGTGATACCACTAGTAACTAGCGCGCTCGGAACGGTCCCCAAAGGATGGAAAAGAGAGCTGGAAGAGTTTGAACTCGGATCACACCCCGAGACCATTCAGACTGCAGTATGTTTGAGATTGGTCCAAATACTGAGAAAAGTCCTGGAGACCTGAGGATACTTGTTATCACTCAGACTTCGGTAAAATGCCATCAACTAAGGCTGCTTTGAGGAATTTGCAAGGAGTATAATAATAATAATAATAATAATAAATCATGATCAGATGACCAAACCTTGAGAAAAAATGAAAGAAAAAGAAAAGAGAACAAGTCGTACAGTGGACTTTGCCGTTCCGGCTGACCACAGGGTAAAACTGAAGGAAAGCGAAAAGAGAGATAAGTACCGAGACTTTGCTAGAGAACTGAAAAAAATGTGGAACATGAAAGTGACGATTATACCAATTGTAACTGGTGCTCTTGGTAGAGTCATCAAAGGATTGGTACAGGGACTAGGGGACTTGGAAATAGCAGGGCAGGTGGAGCCTGTCCAAACTACAGCATTGTTGAGATCGCCCAGAATACTGAGAAGAGTCTTGGAGACTTGAGGAGACTTTTTGTCACTCAGGTTCTATTGAAAAACCATCCGCTAACGCTGGTGTGTAAAAATCTCAAAAGAGTAAAATAATAATAATAATAATAATAATAATAATAATAATAATAATAATAATAATAATCCTGACCAGAATAACTGACTGAGTTGTGATTAATAAAAAAAAAAGTTAACTTGCCGTCTAGTGGATTTTGCCGTTCCAAAAGGCTCGAGGGTGAAAATAAAAGAAAGCGAAAAGATTGTACTTGGACCTTGCCAGAGAACTAAAAAAGCGGTGAGACAAGCGGATGATGGTGATTCAAATCGTAATTGGCGCGTTTGGAACGGTCTCATAAAGTTTGGAAGAAAGATTGGTGAGACTGGAAATCAGAGGAAGAATCAAGACCAGCAGGACCAATGCTTTGCCAGGGTCGGCTAGAATACTCAGCAAAGTCCGAGAATCTTCAAGTCCGAGAATCTTCACTCAGCTACCAGTGAAAGATTACCAGGTAAAGCTGGGTACCAATTGTTATTGGTGCTTTTGGCACAGTAATTAAAGGATTATTAATGAGATTGGAGGACTTGGAAGTTGGCGGATGAGTAGAGACCATCCAAACGACAACATTATTGAAAACGGTCAGAATACTGAGACGAGTCCTGGAGACTTAAGGAGACTTGCTGTCACTCAAACTTCAGTGAAAAACCATCAGCTAACGCTGATGTGAAAAACTCTAAAGAAGTAATAATAATAAGCTGCGAAACACGATTGTGACGGTCATACTAATTGTAGTTAGTGCGTTTTGAACGGTCTCCAAGGGCTTGAAAAAGAGACTGAAAGAATTATAGACCAGGAGAAGACTCAAGACCATCCAAATCAAATCACTGTTAAAAATTAGCTTGGACAGGTAAAAGTGTCCTAAAACCAGTGGGGACGTTCTGTCACTTAGACTCCAATGAACCCCCCCCCCAGTTACCTCTTATGGGAAACTAGCTAATTATAATTTGTTCGCAGTTATATGGTATCTAGTTTTTTTTTTATAAATGATAATAATAATAATGACACCGGACATTGGCATAATGATTAGAGTGTTCGCCAATGGCCCGAGAGACCTGGGTTCAATCTCAAGTCAAGTCATACCAAAGACCCCAAAAATTCTCCCTTGCTTAACACTCAGCATTATAAGGTAAGGATCAATGGTAAAGTGTAGCAATCCAGGGAAGGAATAGCGCCCCTTACACTTTGGTGCAGTAGCTATCGAAAGAGAAACTTCGGGTCACTCTCGACTACGGTCGCCAACTTTACTTTACTTATACACGATTATAAGTTTTAAAGTTCTACAATTTATCCAATTCTGGAGCTCTGGTTAATGAGCAGTCACTATATGGGCATTACTCCCAGCTCCACTCTGTGAGAGTCCCATTTATTGGACAAATATAGACGCTAACTAAATGTATGGAGAAAAAGCTTGACAGCAACTACACAAGAATGCTGTGAGCAATATTGAGCAAGTCCTGGAAGCAGCACCCCACAAAGCAGCAGCTGTACAGCCACTTACTACCCATAACGATCAAGTTAGACGAACCAGACATGCGGGACACTGCAGGAGAAATAGGGACGAACTCTTGTGGACCCCTTCACATGAACGAGCAAAGGCAGGACGACCAGTCAGAGCTTACGTACGACAGCTTTGTGCCGATTCAGAATGTAGTCCCGAAGACCTGCCGGAAGCAATGGACGATAGAGAAAGGTGGCGGGAAATGGTCAGGGATATCCATGCTGATGGTGCGACATGATGATGATGATGATGATATCTTCAAATGGACGAGCGAGTGTTGGCCGACTAAGAAGAACATACCTACAACAGCTCTGTACAAACAATTGTAGTCTAGAAGACCTGCCAGGAGCGATGAATAATAAAGAGGGTCTGACTTGATTATAATGATGATGATGATATCTGTTTAGAAATAATTTCGAACAGCGTTATATTGCTGTTAAAGATGAAGTGTTTACATGTTTAAAATGATTGTTTATTTTTTTGATACATTGACTCTGAAAATGTATGACGTATTAAAAGAACTTATCTTTCTTGGATGCTTCCAAAAAATAGAATTGTTTGCAGACCATTAGAATTGGAATACTTGAAGATATAAATGTTTGCAAATGTGACATGACGGAAAATCACCCTACCTAAGAAACGAATCAACCTGTACAACATGAAACTATTTACAGTGGTAAATGTGGTATCATCCTTATTTCGATACACAATGAACTCTTCCAATTAAGATATAACATTTGACTGAAATCTACTCGAGAAGTTGGTCGCAACGCTGTTATGGTTTTGTCTAACAGTACCAATTCAGTAGATGGGGCGCACTTCAGCCTGCCGTGGTGTCAACGTAGTGGTATAAACGTCTATTTGATACCGTTCGGTAAAAATGGCACCTCCTTGGACAAGTCGGTCTCAAGTTAGCAATGGATTAAAAAAACACTTTTTTCTTGCTAATGATAATAGAGAAGTCATTATCAAATCTTATTGATCTATCTTCCGTTGGAATAAGGGTTTTAGAGTTTTTTGGACTGTATATAAGATGCAATGGATTACAAGATGCACCTCAACCTAGGCAGACCTTTTTCTTTTAAATAGATAAATTAAACATCTTAAAATGATTCCAATTAAAGACAATTACAAAATTCGGTACGGACCCGTACTTTTTATCATTAAGGGTTTTCGGACTATTGTCTTCATCTTTATTGTTATTTCCACAACGTTTCGGTTGATATGTCCTCCAGCCTTCTTCAGTTGTTTGTATAGGCGTTGGTTCCCTAAGCTTCTAAGGAGACAATCATCTAGTGGCTGCAGGCTCAATCCTGACTACTGGCGAGTAACAATGCAAGAATACTGGTACCCGGTTATGGCAAACGGATTCAGAACAGGCGACCCCCGTGGATTCAATAAAGAACGTAGTTTGAAGTTCCGTGTAGGTTTCTGAGTTCAACAAACACCTGAAGAAGGCGGAGGATATATCGGCCTAAACGTTGTGGAAATAACAATAACGGTGAAGATAATAATCCGAAAACCCTTAATGATAAAAATCATTAAGTTTCATCTAAAAAATTCAGACAACTAGTAGTGGTATTATTTAACTCATAGCTAGAGGGATAAGGGGTTCATGCTTTTCCCATGAGTATTAGTTAGAAAGCAAACAAAATAGCATGACTTGAGTTCGAACTCGCTTACTCCGAGGTTGCAGGCCAGCACTTTAGCCACAACATCATGAGTATTCTCCCCCGCCCCGCAAAAAACAAACAAACAAACAAACAAAGAAACAAACAAAAGATATTGATTGTAAAGTAAATATTGTCTGGTATTGATAGGAACACAGGTATTTATACAACGAATTCATTACAGATTT